>JARPMJ010003862.1:0-85539 GCA_033366665.1 Phoxinus dragarum
CGTTTATGAAGCAGCACGACTGTTTTCAACTGATAATAATCAGTAGCAGTAATCAGCATATTGGAATGATTTCTGAAGGATCACGTGACACTGAAGACGCTGAAAATATAGATTTGATCACAGGAATAAATTACATGTTAACATATATTCCCATAGAAAACAGCTGTTTTGAATTATAATAATTGTATAATAATATAATAATTGAATTATAAATCCTTTTTATGGTATTAATCTCTCTGTGTGTCTCTCTGTGTCTCTCTTTCTCTCTCTGTCTCTCTCTCTCTCTCTCACTCTCACTCTCTCACAGACACACTGTTTGCGGTGTTGGAGAGAGATACTCTGGGCGTGCGAGAGGTGCGTTTGTTCGTGGCGGCGGTTCGCTGGGCGGAGGCCGAAACACATCGACAGCAGCTTCAGCCCACGCCGGAGAACAAGAGACGTGTGCTGGGAAAAGCCCTCAGTCTCATCCGCTTCCCTCTCATGACTATAGAGGAGTTCGCCGCAGGTCTCGACCGTTCTCTCTTTGTTTTCTATCAGGTTTTTTATGGCGGACCACTTTCATGGAGGGCCACTGTCCTGCACAGTTTAGCTCCAATACACATCAAACACACCTGAACAAGCTAATCAATGTCTTCAGGATCACGAGAAACTCACAGCTAGGTGTGTTGGATCAGGGTTGGAGCTAAACTGTGCAGGACAGTGAGTTTGAGGAACCCTGGCTTAAAGCTTTATAGGGGTAAAGACAGGGTTCATACAAGGTGCTTAAAGGAGAAGTTCACTTTCAAATGAAAATTTCCTGATAATTTACTCTCCCGCACGTCATCCAAGATGTTCATGTCTTTCTTTCTTCAGTCGAAAAGAAATGAAGGTTTTTGAGGAAATCATTCCAGGATTTTTCTCCATATAATGGACTTCAGTGGCAACCAACGGTTTGAAGGTCCAGATGTGAGTTTCAGTCTCGACACGATCCAGCCGAGGAATAAGAGTTTTATCTAGACAAACCAGCGGCCATTTTATAAAAATTATATACTTTTTAACCACAATTGCTCATCTTGTACCGTCTCTGAGATGCGGCACGCATTACATCATCACGTTGGAAAGGTCACGCGTGACGTCGTTAAACATCAGGATATGCACACGTAAGGACCATTTTAAACAATAAACTGATACAAATACATATAAATATGTGTCATACAATAACTTTGAACGGTCCTCCTACTCCACACTTGTAAACTCTGGGTCGGTTCTTCCGACTACGTCACGCGTGACCTTTCCAACGTGATGATGTAATGCGTGACGCATCTCAGAGACGGTACAAGACGGGCATTTGGATGACTTGGGGAGAGTAAATTATCAGGAAATTTTAATTTGAAAGTGAACTAATCCTTTAAAATGCTTGAATTTTTTTATTTAAGTCCTGAAAAACAGACATATTTATGAAAAGGTGCTTGAATTATTGAAAGACACAATATGTGAGATTAGTGTTTAATTTTATTGATAAAACAATCTTTTCACACAAAATGAACACTGGAGCCCGTCTCATAATAGATATGGAGGCATTTCGCATGGCTATTGGCTATGAGTGTGATATTGCTCATAAATATCCAAATATATGATACAGATACAATTTTTCAGGTCAATTATATATTCATGAGGGGGGGAATCCGTTATCTTTGTCATAGTATTTTGTACCATTTTGTTTTATTTTTGTTTATCGATTTACCTTTTTTAGAATTTGAAAGATAATAAGATATTGTTTGATAAGTGAGATCTCTGATTTGAAGTCCTTGAAAACCAAAGAGAAAGTCCTTGATTTTCATTTTACAGTATCGGTTCGAACCCTGTAAATGTGAGCGGTGTGTGTTTCACTCAGGTCCTGCTCAATCAGCCATTCTGACGGACCGAGAGGTGGTGAGTCTCTTCCTGCACTTCACGGTGAACCCTAAACCCCGCGTGGAGTTCATCGACCGGCCGCGCTGCTGTCTGCGGGGGAAGGAGTGCAGCATCACACGCTTCGGGCAGGTGGAGAGCCGCTGGGGCTACAGCGGGACCAGCGACCGCATCCGGTGAGCCGGAAGACAAAATCTCACAAGCCGCGTTTCCATTACCCTGAAATTGCGCAAATTGAAAATACGCCCAATGGAAACATCAAACTCGCATATATCGCAAAACAATTTTTTACGCTCGCATAAGGTTTTTTTTCCAAGCAATTTGAAAAATAAATATTTCGCAAAATGCAATGGAAACAGTTTTTGCGCATTTACAGTCACCTGGCGTAGATGATGTAGTGTGTTCAGACAGAACTCTTATTAAACTCATAAAAGACCAAAGTATCACAGGAATACTGGATTCTAAACCACAAAGAAATGCCACTATTTAGCAAGAGCTTGAAGCAGAAATGAGGGAGAAACAGCTCACATGTGTCCCTGGATCACAAAACCAGTCACATGACGCACGGGTATATCTGTGGCAATAGGCCAACAATACATTGTATGGGTCAAAATTATCTATTTTTCTTTTATGCCAAAAAAATCATTGGGATATTAATTAAAGATGATGATCCATGAAGATATTTAGTAAATGTCCTACCGTAAATATATAAAACATGTATTTTTGTGAGTGAATGCAGCACAATCGTGAACATAAATGCACAACTTTAAATGAGATTTTCTCATATTCCAGATTTTTTTTTTTTTTTTAAATTGACCCATGTGACTGGTTTTGTGGTCCAGGGTCACATATTGCAAAAGTTTTCAGGCAATGGTTGGCAAACAGTTTTTGCGCATTTACAGTCACCTGACGTAGATGACGCGCGCGGTGTGTTTGGACAGAATACAAGACAGAGCTCTTTATTAAACTCATAAAAGACAGAAGTATCACAGGAATACTGGATTCTAAACCTCAAAGAAATGCCACTATTTATCAAGACCTTGCAGCAGAAATAAGGGAGAAAACCCTCACAGTAAAAGGGTCTTTCCTTGCTATTAATGGATAACACACACACGTCTCCTTCCATTAATAATAATGGCCAGTGGTACATAAGATACAGTGGTACATAAGGTACATAAACCTACCAACATCCGTCGCCATGATCTCTGGAATAATTATCGCGAGAGGAACATCGGTTAATGGAATCACCGTCATTTCGAAATCAGTTTTATCGACAATACATTTATAAAATATCACAAAAGTTTTGCGCAATCCTGTAATGGAAACGCGGCTACAGTCTCGCCCGTGTGCAGTCCACTAACTCAATAATGGTGTTTGCAGGTTCTCTGTAAATCGCAGGATATTTATTGTGGGTTTCGGGCTTTATGGATCCATACACGGACCTACAGACTATCAGGTCAACATACAGGTACGTCTGTCCAGACCGTGTTTAGTCATCAATGCAATTTCGTTTAAAGTGTGTCATATATATTAACAATATTTAAAATATATTTTATTTTATGAAATATTAATTGGTATTTCAGTTTTATTAAATGAAAATGAAATGTTTCATTTCTTTAATATTTTATTTCAGTTAATAGTGTTTCCAAACTTCACTGTTTTTTAGGATCATTGAGATGCAATCATAGTTTTTATTAATTAATATATATATGTATAAAATGTGTTTTCAATATTTTTTTATTTGTTTAGAAAAAATAATTATTGTTTTAGTTTTATTTATTTTAGTAGAAGTTAAACTAAATGAAAACGAGAAATGTTTATTAAAAGTTTAATATTTATTTCAGTTTAGAAAGTTTCTAAACTTGTAATTTCTCTGTTATTTTAGATTATTATTATATATTTTAATTAGTTTTTATTTAATATATATATATTTTGTCATTTTTGTTTTCGTCACTATTGTTTTATATTATATTTAAATACATTTTATTTTATTTGTTAAGGTAAATATGAATTATTATTTCAGTTTTAGTTATATTTATTTTATTACAAGTTAAACTAAAATGAGAGGTTTATTTTTTTAATATTTTAATTCAGTTAATAAAGTAATAAAAAACAAAACGGTTTATTGTGAATTTAGCTTGGTTTAATTTTTTTTATATTTTAGTTCAGTTAATAAAGTAATAATTTTATCGTGAATTTAGCTTTAGTTAACTAATAATAACAATGCTGTTCAGTTGATCGTAACAGATGTTGTCATGTCAGGCCGCTCAAACAGATTACGTTACATTGTTCAGAAAGTCAAACTATTATTATAGATTTACATTTATGCCTTCGGCACACTGACCCCATGATCCTAGAGTTTCCAGTGGCCTGGTCTACTGTTTGAGTTTCTGGAATAACTAGTATATGGTATTTCAACTCTCCAAAAATGACCCACACGATCATTTACAGAATTATTCTAATAGTAAACAGTGCTTGTAAGTGCATGTGTGCTTCACAGATCCTGATTGAATTTCTTTCAGATCATCCACACAGACAGCAACACGGTTCTGGGCCAGAACGACACCGGCTTCAGCTGTGACGGGTCGGCCAACACGTTCCGGGTCATGTTCAAGGAACCGGTGGAGGTTCTGCCCAATGTCAACTACACCGCCTGTGCTACATTAAAGGTGCGGTCGTGTGTTGATCAGTTAATCTGCTTAAACTCACAGTTTGATGCCGTGATTTCATCCACACCAAGACATTTGTTATTCTGCTGGTTCCCTTTTTTCCCATTTCCGTCTTGCCTGTCGTCAGATATTCCCGTCTCACTTCCTGCTGAGCCTGTGTAGGTTTGGAACTAATTAGCATACAGCCAGCCTCTGGTCTTGATTGGCTGAACAGCGTCTCTTTGCTCCGCCCTCAAACACTAGTTGTATCTGAGACTGGAAGAGTTCGTGTTGTTCACGTCGAGAAGAGTAAAACTCACGCCATCGTTACTGTTCGTATCACTGAGTATCAAGAGCTGAGATTCAGATATGATAATGAGCGTTTGCTTTTGACCAATCACAGCAGAGTTTAGAGAGACTGAATCTTCGAATGAACCGTTTCAGACGCTGAGAGAAAACAGCTGATGCTGCAGTGGAGATTATGAAGAAAATTAAAGTGTTTTTTGATCTTGGATGCATGTAAACCTGTTGTAGGAGAAGACAAAACAACATTAGTCACTTTTAAAACTGGCACTGCTAACGTACATTTATTAAAGGCATATTTCACCGCTGGAAAGATGAATGTGTATTTAAATTGGGTCATTTATGTAGTAGAAATGTGAAATTATTTTAGAAGTTGGTGCCTTCTAGACTGAGAAAAGCCAGAAAATGTATTTTTGGCTCATGTGAATGAAAGACGACAACTCCCAGAATGCACTTGCCTCGCTGCCCTACGAGGCCCCTTCCAAGCCACGCCTACCGGTTACAGAGGCCAGTATCAGGAGAAATGATACAACTAGGCTACTAGTTGACTCGAACCTGAAAAGACGCCCTATGGGCGGGCTGAAAACATGCGGCACGAGCTCCTGCTACTGGCTGTAGTCTCGAGCCTCTGGACAAAAAAGAAAAGCTAACGCTAAATGACGATTTTTGGGTCATCTGAGGTTTTTTACCAGACACACAATACAGAAATCTCTTGTCTCAGGGGGACATGAGGGAGGGAAGCACGGTCACTATAAAATACTACCGGGTTTCTACTGATACAAAGCTTAATGCTAATCAGTGAAGTGTTCCTTTTTCATGACTTGAGCGAGTGCTAAAGATCAGCTTGATGCTCCGTGAACCTGTGTGTGTGTGTGTAACGTTCCTCTCTCTCCTCTCGCAGGGTCCGGACTCGCACTACGGCACTAAAGGCATGAGGAAGGTCACGCACGAGTCGTCCGGCACCGGCACCAAAACCTGCTTCACGTTCTGCTACGCCGCGGGCAACAACAACGGCACGTCCGTAGAGGACGGCCAGATCCCAGAAGTCATCTTCTACACGTAGTCAGAAGATTCGATCGGCACATAATATTGCACTTGACCGTAACACTGACAGTACACTGTAACTGTTACAGGACGAACATTTGTCTTCAGGAGCTTCTGTGTTTAATAGCTGACTTTGGAGAGGGCTTATATCTACACTGACTGTTAACAGCAAGTGAATTACTCACCCATGACTGACTGACACGTAACAAATCTTCTTTATTTTTGTGTATCGGATTTTTGCATCAGTCGATATGGGTCGCGATTTAAAAAAACTTGCCAAAAAAAAAGCACCTCATAATGTTTTAGAGCTTTACATTTAACTCCATTATACAGGGAACACATGACTTGATGTGTATGCAGGTTATTCTGCCCTACAGAAGTTATTACTGTACATATTTTTGTCATTGAGTTTGGACTGAAATGGTCTTTTAGATTATTATTTGAAAACAGATATTATATCGAATCAATCGGTTTCCATGTGGGAGTAGATCCTGCGTTCAGCTTTTTGGTCTAGCGTTGTGATTGTAGACCAGAAGTCTTTCTTTTGTGCCAAGGTTTCCTTACATACATTCAGCACTTAATTAAACTAGAGGGTGAAAATCCATTCAGGAACACAGTATTTATTGACCGGATGAGCCTCAGTCTGTTCAGATCAAACACGCTGATGTTTCTTGATTGTAGATGGGTCGGTTATATTGGGTCTTTGTATATGACTGCTCATGTCCAATAAAGTTTAATCATTCTTTACTTTTGAATGTTTTTGTCCACTTGTTTTAGTCTAGATGGGATGTACCCAAAAAGTGAAAGTGAGGAGCATTTATGGGTACAAGTCGGGAACCGGCCTACTTTACATATTTCAAGGGTGCTGAATCCAAAAAAACTGGTACCCAAGCGAAATTTTGAGTTTTTTACCTTCTAATTTGCATATCAAAATGGCCGCCAAATTGCCTATCTTGCTCAGTCGTTGGACCATTTTCCCCTAGTTTTTTTGTAAGTAGGCAATCAAGATGAAGGAAATTAAGTTTCTAGATCGATAGTCAAGGGTCAGAGCAAAGATATAATGGAGGCTCACTGCCTTTTTTATGTATATATATGCAAAATACCAACTTTTAAGTTGAAATTAAGCATTATTTGTGTAATTTTTTAAGGCCGACATAAATATTCAATCAATATCACTCTTAAGCCCTATTCGCACGGGATTAGTACTATCTGAGGACCACGTGTGATTTAGAAATGACCCCCACACATCTGAATTTCGTGTGGCGCATTCACACGGGATAACCGAAGCCTGTGATTTTACTCAAATTTACTGACTTATCTCCCTGATATGACGTCAATAGGCTTTACTAGGAAATGTCTTGCCGTTATTATAGGTCTAGCTGTATGATATATCATAAACAGAAGAATGTTCCTTACCGCATGCTGCTATACATGTCATTCATCTCCATCTAATCATTCTTTTTGTTTTTGCTCTTCTGATAATTTTCAGCTTTCTCTTTCTGCAAATTGAATAGTAGTTGTATAGCGATATGACCCGGCACCCAAAACACTATCAAATCACCTCAACGCAGCCTCCATTCTTCGCGAAAGATGGAAAAAAAGCCGCGCATGAAACAAAAACATTGAAAAAATTATATACGATCCCGCCAAATCACAGAGATCGCATCGCTTGTTGCCGGCATTGCTTCTGGTTTACCTGTCCTGGAGAAAAGTATATGCCTTGCTGCATCAACAGAGTCTGTTTTATGCACATCATATATTCTGCAGACAAAAGCCTCTGAAGATCTTTGAGTCTCCTCCGTGAGACCACCAATTCCGAGGTTGCTGAGCAATTGATGGTGCATTTTCCAGACTTTCCAGGATGTACTTTTGGTGTATTTGTACTCAACAGTGTATGTAGACACTCAACAGTGTCTACCCCAAGCTATTCACGCAAATGCGTGGGCAAAGCTTCCCGAGGTATCATAATGGGTGCTGAACATTATAAAAAGAGGCTACTCGCTGCAGTTTGCTCGACGTCCCCGCCGTTACACGACGCGGGTCGAAACTACGGTAAAAAACTAAGTAGCTCATCTGCTTCGAGCCGAAATGGCGAAACTATTGAGCAAAGGGGCCATAGAGCCTTTATCTCAAGCTCAGAGCGAAGGGTACCGAAAAAAGACAGTGTTCTCAGACCCATTCTAGATCAAAGACAGCTGAACAAAGTGCTTGTGAAACGCCCAGTACAGAATGCTCATAACCAGGAAAATCCTCGCGCAGATTTGCCAAGAGGACTGGTTTATGTGAATAGATCTGAAGGACGTGTATTTCCAAATAAAAATAGCGTCACGTCAGCATCATCAGTACTCCAGTTGGGTCTGCTTCGCATGCGCCCGCTGCAGTTATGGCTAAAAGCGCGAGTACCACCTCGGGCATGGGCCTCTGGTCTGTTTCGCCTCACGGTCAATCAGAAATGCGTCTCAGCTCTGAAACCTTGGAGAGCAATCAACTGGTATCAGTCAGGTGTAAACCTGGGGACTTCCTTGAGTGTGAAGGTGGTGTCCACGGACGCCTCCACCTCGGGATGGGGAGTGGTGCTCGAGGGCAGACCGTTCTTTGGCCAGTGGTCAGAACGGGAGAAGCTTCTACACATTAACTGTCTAGGAAATGATGGCAGTCGACAACGCGCTGAGGTGCTTTTGTCCCCAGATAAAGGACTACCACGTCTTGGTCCGCTCGGACAACATGTCAGTGGTGGCCTATGTAAATCGCCAGGGTGGCGTCAGGTCCCGAAACCTTTACAGGCTGACGGAACGCCTCCTGGTCTGGGCTCAGCACAATCTGCGCTCATTGAGAGCAGCACATGTGCCTGGTCACCTGAATTTGGGACCAGACAGACTGTCCAGAAACAATGTTCCAGCAGGAGAATGGTCTCTGCACCCGCAGACGGGCCTACTGCGGTGGGAGACATTCGGCAGAGCTCAGGTAGACCTGTTTGCGTCCCGCTCACTGTCCGAAGTTTTTCTCCAAGAGCAGGGATGCGCTGGCCCACGTCTGGCCCCGCTGCCCACTCTATGCTTTTCCCCCCATCTCGCTCCTGCCTCAGGTATTGGAACGAATCAGGGAAAACGGATGTTCAGTGCTACTTGTGGCTCCGCTCTGGAAAAACCAGGCTTGGTTCCCAGTTTTGATGCAGCTGACAAGCACTGCCCCATGGCCAATACCGATGAGGAAAGACCTCCTCTCTCAGGCCAAGGGCTCGATCTGGCATCCTCACCCAGAGCTTTGGTCCCTACATGTGTGGGCCATCAACGAGTACCCGCTAACCTCCCGGAGGGAGTGTTAAACACGATCACGCAGGCTAGAGCCCCATCTACTAGACGACTCTATTCCTCAAAATGGTCTGTGTTTTCTGGCTGGTGCAGAGCTCAAGGCTTTTCACCCCCAGACTGTGGGGTTACGGAAGTTCTCTCCTTCCTTCAAGAGCTACTGGATAAGGGCAGAACTCAAGGTTTATGTGGCGGCCATAGCAGCGTTTACTAAACCAGCGACTGGCCAGTCACTAGGGAGGAACGATCTGGTCATCCGCTTCCTTAAGGGAGCCAAGAGGCTGAACCCTCCCAGACCCCCTTCAGTCCCCATGTGGGATCTTTCTACGGTTTTGGAAGCCATGAAAGGTGCCCCGTTCGAGCCAATCCATTTATCGGACATGAAACACTCAAACCAAGACATGGTTACATGCCTAAATCCCTCAACACACCGTTCAGGGCTCAGGATATTTCCCTGTCTGCCCTGCCGGTTTACAACAAGGAAAAGGACACGAGCTTCCTTTGCCGGGTCAGTTTTCAGACAGACTGAGCAGCTCTTCGCTTCGTTCAGCGGACGTTCTAAGGGACTAGCCGCATCGAAACAGAGCCTATCCAGGTGGATAGTTGATGCCATAGCACTGGCCTACACTTCTAAAGGCTTGCAGTGTCCTTTGGGTGTCAGAGCGCACTCCACTAGAGGCATGGCCTCGTTGTGGGCGTGGTCTAGCGGGATTACCTTGCAGGATATCTGTATGGCGGCAGGCTGGGCCTCCCTGTCTACATTTATAAGGTTTTATAACCTAGAGGTTCCCGCCTTGCAGGCTAAACTACTAAAAATCAGTACTGTCTGCCCCGTTGCTTCGGCTCAGAATACTGAAACTGCTTGAGCACCGCTCGCTGATCGATAAAATAACTCCATGGGCATTGAGTAAGACCCATACTGTTACCCAGTTAAGACCTAACATTTTCACCCTGACTGTGTGGAACACTGCTGATGTGATTAGCTCCCTTAGGATGCTACTTATTGGGGAATGATGCTTCCAGCCTCTCTTCTCAGACTCTCTGTGAGTCCCTGGTGATTATGCACTATATGAGCCCCAGGCACCTGCCCATGGGACTTTGGTGTTGGATCCCAGCACGCACAGCGTTTTACACGGTGTTCCCCGTAGCATAAGATATTACGCAGTATGAGAGAACCTCTCGTAAAAGAACGTACTCGTACTCTCTAGAAGAGGGAACGAGTACTGCATATCTTTGCCGTGCCTGCAACACGCTCTGGTTCGCATTGGCGATGAAAAAACAGATTATATCAGCCCATCGAGCTGTATTTATAGGCCTAGGCCACGCCCGTTTCGGCAGGACATGACGTAGTGGGCGCGAAGCCCCCCTTTGGATCGATGGGCCTCTCTCGATAGGCTGCTGCAGTTACCGCAGGACAGCCAATAGGCACGCGAGCCGTCTTGCCTTTAGAGAATTTAGAGAACAAATATTAAATTTGCATAAAAAAATGTAATCTTAGACAACTTGCAATGGTGTTTTTCTTAGTTATTATGTAATATGGAATACATCACATATCATATATACACTGGGAACATTTAAGAGTGATATTGATTGAATATTTATGTCGGCCTTAAAAAATTACACAAATAATGCTTAATTTCACCTTAAAAGTTGGTATTTTGCATATATATACATAAAAAAGGCAGTGAGCCTCCATTATATCTTTGCTCTGACCCTTGACTATCGATCTAGAAACTTAATTTCCTCATCTTGATTGCCTACTTACAAAAAAACTAGGCGAAAATGGTCCAACGACTGAGCAAGATAGGCAATTTGGCGGCCATTTCTGATATGCAAATTAGAAGGTAAAAAACTCAAAATTTCGCTTGGGTACCAGTTTTTTTGGATTCAGCACCCTTGAAATATGTAAAGTAGGCCGGTTCCCGACTTGTACCCATAAATGCTCCTCACTTCTTATAGAAGGCCATTTTTCTGAAATCCGTCTAGTCTATAAGGACTTCAGACTGGATTTAATGTTGACACACACGTGACCCTTTAGTTGAGGAGTTTCAGCGACTGAATATACAAAATAAAGAAATTATAGCGTTATATTCTAATTATTTGTTTATAATAAGAAATGCATAGAATACTTAATTAATTTATAAGTATATTATATTATTAATACAATAAAAATTAAAACATTAAAGTAAGCTCAGTCTCTGTTGTTGTCATGTTTATTTATATATTGCTTTATGCAAAAAAAATTGCTTCAATGCAGCTTTACAGAAAAATCAATGTGAGCCAGTGTTATTTTAGTATAATTGATACTATTATAGTTATTAATATTTTGGATCAGATTGTTTTATTTGCAGATTATATTATTGACATATTAAGTTTTATTGCTTTTTCTGTATAGTTTTTATTACTCATTATTTTAGTAGCCTACTTCGAGTTAAACTAAATTAAAATGGGAAACATTTTAAACATTATAGCAGCAGTTTCCATTGTTTTATGTCTTCAAGATATTCATCACATTCAATCCATTTTTATTCCTGACCATAAACATTCACAGGCATCTTTTTGCTGTCCAAGCTTTTGAGTCATTTTAGTTTAGTTTCAAGTTTTGAGTCAAGTTTAAGGAAACTAATCCCGCATTTGTGGCAGATACTGTAAGGCTTTTATTCTGTCACGGTGGGTCGGTTGCAGGAAGGCAGACTGAGACGAGGACATATTTCCACAACGAAGGTTTATTATAATAAAACGCAGAACAGGTAGCAACACACACTAAATAAGACGGAGATCGGAACAAAGACTGACTGAACGGACGGAACTTAAATACAAACACAGATGACACTGATTACAGAACACAGGTGATACAGATGATAATGATTAACTAAACGTGATACAACAGAACTAATAATAGGCTTGTTTGAGATGTGCCTTGCCTCGCCTGAAATGTAGTCGAGAGTAGGCGGCTGCAGTGAGGGGAGGAGTGAAAAAAGTGCAGGCAAGCCGGACACTTCTCGAAGTGGATCAGACACCAGACAGTATATAAGAGATCAAAGATGGATATCGCGGGATTCCTATACTGTCTATGCGGGATTCACGCTCGTGCACGTTGTTGCCATAGACTGTAAAAAAATAATGTTGCCAATAAACGATGTAATTTAAGTTCTGTTGCTTTTATAAGAAAATAAATATAATGAACAAGACACTCAAAGTTCTTGTTATTTAATTACATACGAAAGACGTGTTTATCAAAGTTTTTTTTTACTTTAATTACATATGTTTTATAAACATTTTTTAATAAATATGATAATCAAATAACCCATATAGAGATCACACTGTCAGAGAGTTTGGGAATACTCGCACATAATTTATACACATAAAAACATGAAATCAGAGTTTTAAATTCAAACATTTTAAAAGAGAACAATACATACGGTTGTTTAACCCTCTGGGGACCAAGGTGTTTTTGGGGCCCTTGGGATGTTTTGAAATGGCCTGACATTTGTGCTTTTTTTCAGTTATTTATAAACATGTTAATGGCAAAGGTGTAAATTCACTCTATATAGCACAAACGGGGCTATCATAATATGTGAGCAACATATATGTACATGTTTGTATTTTTAAGAGAATAATGTTTATGCGTGGTTATTGAAAAAAATAAAAATGAAAGTTGCTGAAATGAGACTGATATGAGAATGATATGTATTCCGGAGACTTTTGACTAATGGATATTGTCGCTTCGAGTTCTGGCTTCAAAATGATGTGAAAAACATCCTGCCTAATCGTTCACATAAAACAATACATTGATTTAAACTTTGTAAGACAGTTTTTTTTTCAGAAGAGGTTTATGCAGGAGTGGTAATGGCCCATCAATATTAATGAGATTCAGACCCGGGGTGTGACAGACACTCCCCCAATGGCCCATCATGAGGCAAGCCTAAACAAAGAGATTCAACGGTTTTGTTTTTCAATCTGTTTTATTGTAATTCCTCTATGGAGGAACTAAATGTTCAACTGCAGACACAAGTGCCTGGCATTTCCCACAAGGTGTGTCCTGCCTTTTACCAAGCTGTCCTTTTACAAAGCACACAGATCTTGCGACCAACTGTGCAAAAAGGAATATTTCGCAAAACTGCAATATAAACAGTTTTTGTGCATTTACAGTCACCTGACTTAGAAGACGCTGTGTGTTTGGGGTCCGTGTATGCAAATAATAATAATAATTATCATCATTATTATAACATTTATTATTTAGAGATGCTTTTATCCAAAAAATGAACAAAGCAATTCGTCAAATGTCATTCATAATACGGGTTAGACAATAATAATACAGGGCTAAGATTATCACAAATAAACACAAGATTTTGACGCATATCCAAGGGTTTGTGTGGAGTGTGGAGCGCGCACTGCATGGCACGGAGCCGCGGACGCGAACACTTGCATTTTCCTATCAACAGTGGAAACAACTTAAAATACTCTTATCATTTCTGGTCATACAGAAAATAATAATACATTATTCGCAACTACTTTTATTTGTGTAAACTCACAATAACAAGAAAACGTTGTGCTTTTGTAAAATAAAATAAAACAATCAGGCGCGCTTTCATGATCTCCGTGAACTGGAGCGCGAGAACTGAAACTAAATATATAATTAAATAAATAAGAAACTAAATAAAGCTTAAATGTCCACTTTAAAACGAACAAATTCGAATCGAAAGCTAATACATTCTGATTATGTAATGCGTATGAAAGGTGCATTTCTCTCTAAAAGCGCATCTGCTTGAGATAGAGATGTTTTTAGCCGACTTAGAAAACAATAGTTTATTAATAATATGAATGGCTCTTCTCATTCAGCACTGCGGGGAAAAATATAAATTCCAGGTTCTAATTTGGCCTTAGAAAAACAGTAAAATCGACATGTTTTCCATATTAATTTTTAAAAATATTTGTAAAATATCTGTAATAATAGTGGGTAAATATGTACTTACTCTTTCTGATTTCTGAATCTGTTGCTAAGCGCACTCCGAGTTGCAGGCGGAGGTAGTGATGAAGCTCCATTCCTTTAAAAAAGGTTGAAGAATATTATTGTGCCATCTTCCCAACGCGCAGGTGACTGAATGGTGAAACTTAAAGCATTTGCTTGGGGGTGTTTACCTGTTTTGCATAGATGGCTTAACACATTATCTTGTGAATAGCACGCTCCGTGAGTAGGCGTGAACGAATTAAAGTCAATGAGCTCGTAATGAGCTCGACTGGAATCGCTCTCTTTTCATACAGATTACAGAAACTGAGAATATTACTTCATTTGAAAGATGCGATCTCAAGCTTTATGCCCGTGGGTATGTTTGCCTGTTTGACTGCAGTTTCGCGGAGTTACAGATCATTTTCTAACGCGTTTCAAATTGGAGTTCATTGACAGAGAGAGTGCAGAACTCGCATCATGTTAATTTTTCTTTCTTTGGCAAAAAGCAAAACACTTTATTTTTATTGTGAGTATACAGAAAAAAAAGAAAGAAACGGAATACTAAATGAGGAAAAATAGTGGGCGTGGCTTTCCCCCCCAACTAGCACCTGATTGGATCTAGAAAAGTAGGCGTTTCATTCAGCCTGTTTACTGTGAGTTGGAGGGGCGTGGTTACGGATGTTAAGCAGACACCAAAACAGTCAAACCGACGTCATCAGGGAAGGTCCTCCAATGCAGAGGGGAGGGGCATTTCAGATTTTGATTAAAGATTACGAAGCAAAATTTTTTTTGTGTGTGGATTGACTTGCATGGATGAATTGTTCACCACAAAACAATCAATTTTGGCAAACAAAGTAAATATGGTCAATTTTGATATCATGTGGACTTTAAACCAATGAGCATTAAGCTGTGTCGTCAGCAAGTCGTTTCCCATCGTGCTTTTGATCAGTGCAGTCGGCGGAGAGCAACCGCGCGCGACTGCAGAATCCGACACGTGCGGCTTGCGCTCGCGAGAGTTTTTTGACATACGTCAGCATAACATCAGAGCCAGGCGGACTGCACTCGGGCACTTTTCTAACCGGCATGCATCTCGCGCTGATCACCGGTGATCGGTTCTGCGCAGATTTTGCTCATCTCAAACACGCCTAATGACGGTGAAGATGACACGTGACATGATGACAGGCAGACAAGTCCAATGAAAACAAACTAAACAAAACACAACTGTGACATATACTCCCGGGGCTTTGGAAATCTTGCCCTTTTGTTACTGTCCGTGGTTTACTGTCTTTTAGGTCTTTTCTGGATTTGGGTTTACGTTTAGCTGGCCCATCCCACCAGATACAGTATTTTCCAAAACTACCACATATAACACACATTCCCCCCAAAATGTCTAATCACATTTTATCACAGGTTTAACCTGCCTGGTTTTCTTGCTTTATTATGTTAGTTATTATGTTTTGCTGTATAGTTACCTTCACATTTGGTCATATTAGTCTCAATTCTAATAAGACCTCTTTGAGTATTTATCTCTACTAGCTTGAGCAGCTAGTTTAACTTGTTGATGATTTTCTTGCTTAAAATCTTTCTTTGCCTCATTTTTGCAAAAAGGACCAAATTCCTTTTATTCCAGAAGCCATTTTAAGCTAATTCTACTCTATCTAAATTATTTTATAACAACAGCTGGCTCATCCGTTCCATCAGAATCGGCTATGAAATTCAGTCCGCCCAAGTTCAGGCGTGTCCACTTCAAATCCGCGCTGAACGACGCTGCCCCTGTCTTGAGAGAGGAGATCGCAGTACTACTGGCGAAGGACGCAATAGAGCCGGTCTCTCCAGCCGATATGAAGACCGGCTTCTACAGCCCATATACTTCATTGTATCCGATAAAGGCTGTGGGTTATAGCCGATCCTGGACCTGAGAGTCTTGAACCACACCTTACATAGGCTTCCGTTCAAGATGTTGATGCAGAAATGCATTTTCAGATGAATCCGTCCCCACGATTAGTTTGCAGCGATCAACCTGAAGGACGCGTACATTCATGTCTCGATCATCCCACGACTCCGTTCCTGCGCTTTGCTTTCGAGGGTCGAGCATATCAGTACAAAGTCCTACCCTTCGGGCTGTCAATGTCAATGTCGCCTTGCGTCTTTACAAAGGTCGTGGAGGCGGCCATTGCTCCCATGAGAGAGCGCGGTGTGCGCATCCTCAACTATCTCCACGACTGGTTGATACTAGCTCAGTCTCGAGATAATTTGTGCGACAACAGGGACATGGTGCTTAGTCACCTGGTGAAGTCCTAACCAAACTCGCCCCCGTGCAGAAGATCTCTTTTCTCAGTATGGAGTTGGACTCGGTCCACCAGACAGCACGCCTCACAGAGGAACATGCTTGGTCAGTGTTGAACTGCTTGAATACACTCAAGAGCAGCCGCAGTAACACCGCTCGGGTTGGTTCATATGAGGTCGCTTCAGCAATGGCTTCACGGCCGAGTCCCGAGATGGGTGTGACAATCACCCTGGTCTGCCGCCAAACCCACAGCCCGTGGTCATACACTTAATTTCTATGGTCCATCCCCAGCCTGCTCAATTGACCTATGGCTAAGCCACGCCCCCTCCACTCACTCGGACGGTCAACATTCGGCTACGGGCGCTATGGCAGCGGTCACAGTAGGAGACATTTCACAGGAGGCAATTGATGATTTTTGGAGACAGAAAGATTATATATCATCTCGAAGTCACCAAAAGGGCCTTAACTATGCATTGAAGGGTTATATTAATAATTTTATTGTTGAGAAGGTCGATGAAAAGCTTCAGCTCCAGGCAAAAATGTACAGGTCAGTGTAAACGTGATAAACCGCAAAAAAAACACAAAGTTCCCCAGTTGTTTTGGTAGAAAGTTGTCTGAAATGTTGTGCTTCAATATGTAATTAATGGTTCATGATCAAATTAAATATGTACAGGTCTAAGTTGCACACGTTTCCAGGACAAGCCTTTTTACCGTCTTTACCGAGAGTAGCCTAACGTTACCTCTCCGCTACTGTGCTACAGTATTTACATGAGTCATTCAGCACAACATTGCTAACATTTGTTATCTCGGTTATTTACAGATACGTTAATGAAGCTAAGTGACATGATGTACAACGCAGCTAGAAGCTAACGCTAACATTTTCCAATGCGCTCTGTGATTGGCTCATCGCGTTTGGCTTAGCCATAGGTCAATTGTGTAGCTGACGAGCTCTCACGACACGCTGTTGCCCCGGGAGAGTGGCGACTCCATCCCCAGGCGGTCCAGCTGGCATGGGACTACTTCGGGAGCCGCACCGCCCGCACGGGTAGACCCGTTTGCCCCTCCGGACTCGTCCCATTGCCAGTTGATTTATTCCCTGACTGAGGGGACCCTCGGCACTGATGTACTGGCGCACAGCTGGCCCCGGGGCCTGCGCACGTATGCGTTCCCCCCAGTGAGCCTTCTCGCACACACACTGAGCAAAGTCAGGGAGGACGAGGAGCAGGTCTTGCTAGTTGCCCCTTATTGGTTCCCAGAACTAATTTCTCCTTGTGACAGTCCCTCCCTGGCGCATTCCTCTGAGGAAGGACTTGCTTTCTCAGGGCACCATATGGCACTTGCGTCCAGACCTCTGGAAACTCCATGTCTGGTCTCTGGATGGGACGCGAAGGATTTAGGATATCTACCACAAGCAGTTGTAGACACCATCACTTCTGAAAGAGTTTTTCTCACCGTGAAGATCCCCCAAAGATGTTCGGTCGGTTCTGTGCTTTCCTTCCTGCAAGATGGGTTGTAGAGAAGGCTGTCTCCCTCCACACTCAAAGCGTATGATTCGGCGATTCCCGCACATCACAATGCAGTATGGAAAATCCTTGGGTAAGCACGACCTGATCGTCAGGTTCCTGAGGGGCGCAGGGAGATTAAATATGAAAATATCATCAAATGTGAGTTTTAATGTATATAATTATTGACTGCGGGGAAACTAATAAGTTAATTCGACTGTTAATAGTTACTTTTAAAAAAAAAGTATGATCTCTGTTCTGTGGCTGGGCCCAAGATTTGGAATGGTCTCCCTTATCATGTGAGGTCTGCTCCTTCATTGGACATTTTTAAATCTACTCTTAACACACATTTTTATTCTTTAGCTTTTGGAAACCTGTAATGTTGTTTTATATAGTTTAGACCTGCTTTGAACTATGTACAGCACTTTGGATCAATCTATATTGTATTTAAATGTGCTTTATAAATAAAGGTTGTTGTTCATTTTGAGATTCAGAGTAGTTTATAGGTCTAAGTTTGCCAGGTGAAGTCACTTTTTAAAATATCTGAATTTAAAGATTATCACTTTTGTGCATGTGTAAAATAAACTTGAACATCACCTTTGCACCCTACACGTACACCAACAGCTAGACCCGCCCATGTGCGCCACTCTTCTGAAGCACCTTATGTAAGTCCAGTCAAACATTCATCGAAAGATAAGCACTAGTTAACTTGAGTGCTGTAAACCTACATTTACTCTGGAACTCCAACTGAGACTGTGAATTAAAATGGACTTAAGTAAGCATTTATTATTTTAAAAATGTATCATCTTGTCCTTGTTAATTAATAGTAAATATGACTTTTAAATCAAACTCGACGTGTTTAGCCTAACGTTACTGTTTCTGTGAGACATTGCTAAAGCTTTCACTTTCATATTGGTCAATACAGCTAAATACATTTTGTAAGACACTTAGGGCTTGCTTTGTTCTCCATATACTCGTTTCCTATACATATGGCTTGTCACGGATTGCGTTTTAGGTTTATTTGCAGAATACAGTCATGTATTTTAAAGTGCGTGGCTGTGCAATTATGCTCGTGCCAGGAGTGTGTGCGCGCAAGAGAGATTTATTCATTAATTTAGTTCGCCTTTTTACATGTTGCATATTTTTAAAGGATATAGAATTACCGAAAACATATTATTTTTGCAACAAATGGCAATTTAGCCTTGAGTTTTATGTAATCTCTGTGTTTTTGTTTTCTCCTCATTGAGAAAGTTAAACAATTCTCATTTCTTCATAATTTAGTTAACCATGGATGATGATTAACGTAACTCTATTCATGTGGCATTTGTATTATTATGATTAGAATATTTTTAGTGCAGCTTTCTTGTTAAATGTTCAGAAAGCACACACTACAAGATAGCCTAAGTGTGTTTGTTCTGTATTTGCTGCAGGGGACGCCCAACATCTCTCAGAGTTCAGGATTGTGTTGATGGGATATAGAAGAGCTGGTAAGAGTTCAGCTGGAAACACCATCCTGGGCAGAGAGGAGTTTGGCTTGAAGAAATCGGCTCAGTGTGTGAAGAGACATGGAGAAGTAGCAGACAGACACATCACTGTCATTGAAGCTCCAGGATGGTGGAGGAATTTCTCTGTAGAGGAGAGTCCTGAGTTACTGAAGCAGGAGATTATCCTCAGTGTGTCCCTGTGTCCTCCAGGACCACACGCTGTACTAATGATCATACGTGTGGACTACACATTTAAAGAGACTGAGAGAAAAGCATTGCAGGAGCATCTGGATCTTCTCGGTGAGAGAGTCTGGAGTCACACTATAGTGCTGTTCACTGGCGGAGACTCTCTGTTAGACACATCTATAGAGCAGCACATCGAGAGTGAAGGGCCGGATCTCCAGTGGCTGCTGGACAAATGTGGGAACAGGTTTCATGTTCTCAACAATCACAACAGGAGTGACGACACTCAGATCAAGGAGCTGCTGGAGAAGATTGAGGAGACCGTGGCACAAAACAACGGCTGCCATTTTGAAATAGACAGAAAGATTTTACAGGAGATGAAAGAGAGAAGAAGAGCAGAGGAAGAGAGAGCAGAAGAACGAATGAAGAAGATGCAAAACAGGAGAGAAAACATCAGATCACAGATGAGTGAGTCCACATACTTTATAGTGCAGATACACACTGAGTATATTACGTACATCATGAAAATGTAACAATCACAGCAATAATAGCCAGAAACTTCTAGTCATTAACCGCTATTTGTAGAGGCATTCCCAATAGATGTGTTCAAAGCAGCTCACAGTGACGGCCCCTAAAATCTGTTACTGGAGGAAATAAGCACTTTCATTTCTTCAACAATCCTGTTCTTCATAGGGTGTGCTTCTGATAACGGAAATCCCTTTATCTAATCCATAGAAAACAATACAATAAGAAAAGAAAACTGCAAACATATTGTCTTGAATATAATCTTAAACATCAGCTTTACACCGATAGAGACGCCTCATGTTTGTCCCGTCAAACACTTTGAAAGTACATTACAAGTAAAAACTTCTAGACTGCTGGTGGATCTATATTTTATTTGGAGCTCCAACTAAGGCACAAATATGTAATGTAAAATGGACATTTGTAAGATTAGAAGTTATTTTTTATGAGTGGAAAAATGTTGACATGTTCACAGTTTTTGCGAGACACTTTTACTGCTTTCATATTGGTCAATAAAGATTAGATTTTGGATCTGTTTACGCCGATATAGGCTATTTTTTCCCCCATGAAAATCTTTATAAACATAAGCAGTCACAAATGGTCTTTTTTGGCTTTCTTTCCATCTAGTAAATGCAATACAGTCGTGTATTTGCTGGTGTTAATTTAGCCATCAGTGCATTGATAATGCTTTCCCCGATGAGAACACGCACAAGAGATTTATTAATTGGTTTAGAGGGAAAACTTAATTATTTTTAAATAATTTACTTTCTGAAAACATTATTCTGAAGCTATTTGGGATTTAGTCTCGCTTAATCGTGTGTTCTGTGATCTGTTGTTTTGTCTGCAGATTCTTGAAATTAAGCTATTTTCCTTTCTCCATAATCATTCTCCATTGAGAACCCTTGTACAACTCTGATTTAAGAGTTTAATTAATGTGAGATACACTTATGTTATTTTTAATCAATAACGTGTAGTTTGACACACCTACAGATAAGGTGAACCTTATTACAGAAACCCCTTTTTCACAAAGAGAGATTATTTAAGAAGATTTAAGATGTCACCCACCTTAATAAGTGTGTTTGTTCTGTATTTGCTGCAGGGGACGCCCAACATCTCTCAGAGTTCAGGATTGTGTTGATGGGATATAGAAGAGCTGGTAAGAGTTCAGCTGGAAACACCATCCTGGGCAGAGAGGAGTTTGGCTTGAAGAAATCTGCTCAGTGTGTGAAGAGACATGGAGAAGTAGCAGACAGACACATCACTGTCATTGAAGCTCCAGGATGGTGGAGGAATTTCTCTGTAGAGAAGAGTCCTGAGTTACTGAAGCAGGAGATTATCCTCAGTGTGTCTCTGTGTCCTCCAGGACCTCACGCTGTACTACTGATCATACACGTGGACTACGGATTTAAAGAGACTGACAGAAAAGCATTGCAGGAGCATCTGGATCTTCTCGGTGAGAGAGTCTGGAGTCACACTATAGTGCTGTTCACTGGCGGAGACTCTCTGTTAGACACATCTATAGAGCAGCACATCGAGAGTGAAGGGCCGGATCTCCAGTGGCTGCTGGACAAATGTGGGAACAGGTTTCATGTTCTCAACAATCACAACAGGAGTGACGACACTCAGATCAAGGAGCTGCTGGAGAAGATTGAGGAGACCGTGGCACAAAACAACGGCAGCCATTTTGAAATAGACAGAAAGATTTTACAGGAGACGAAAGAGAGAAGAAGAGCAGAGGAAGAGAGAGCAGAAGAACGAATGAAGAAGATGCAAAACAGGAGAGAAAACATCAGATCTCAGATGAGTGAGTCCATATACTTTATAGTGCAGATACACACTGAGTATATTACGTACATCGTGAAAATGTAACAGTCACAGCAATAATAGCCAGAAACTTCTAGTCATTAACCGCTATTTGTAGAGGCATTCCCAATAGATGTGTTCAAAGCAGCTCACAGTGACGGCCCCTAAAATCTGTTACTGGAGGAAATAAGCGCTTTCATTTCTTAAACAATCCTGTTCTTCATAGGGTGTGCTTCTGATAACAGAAATCCCTTTACCAAATCCATAGAAAACAATACAAAAAAACTCCAAACATCTTGTCTTGAATATAATCTTAAACATCAGCTTTACACCGATAGACATGCCTCATGTTTGTCCCGTCAAACACTTTGAAAGTGCATTACAAGTAAAAACTACTAGACTGCTGGTGGATCTATATTTTATTTGGAGCTCCAACTAAAAGGCAAAAATATGTAATGTAAAATGGACATTTGTAAGATTAGAAGCTATTTTTATGAACGAAAAAATTCCAACATGTTCAGTTTTTGCGAGACACTTTTACTGCTTTCATATTGGTCACTACAGATTAGATTTTGGATCTGTTTATGCTGATTTTTTCCCCCCATAAAGGTATTTTATAAATATAAGCAGTCACAAATGGTCTTTTTGGGCTTTTTTTCCATCTAGTAAATGAATGTAAATTTAATACAGTTGTGTATTGGCTGGTGTTAATAGCCACCAGTGCATTGATAATACTTTTCCCGGTGAGAACACGCACAAGAGAGAGATTTATTCATTGGTTTAGAGGGAAAACTTAATTATCTTTAAAAAATATACTTTCTGAAAACTGTTTGGGATTTAGTCTCGCTTAATCGGTGTGTTCTGTGATCTGTTGTTTTGTCTGCAGATCATTGAAATTAAGCTATTTTCTTTTCTCCATAATTATTGCCCATCGATAACTTTTGTTCAACTCTGATTTAAGAGTTTAATTGATGTGAGATACACTTATGGCATTTTTAATCAATAATGTGTAGTTTGACACCCATACAGATAAGGTGAACCTTATTACAGAAACCCCTTTTTTACAAAGAGAGATTATTTAAGAAGATTTAAGATGTCACCCACCTTAAGAAGTGTGTTTGTTCTGTATTTGTTGCAGGGGACGCCCAGCATCTCTCAGAGTTCAGGATTGTGTTGATGGGATATAGAAGAGCTGGTAAGAGTTCAGCTGGAAACACCATCCTGGGCAGAGAGGAGTTTGGCTTGAAGAAATCTGCTCAGTGTGTGAAGAGACATGGAGAAGTAGCAGACAGACACATCACTGTCATTGAAGCTCCAGGATGGTGGAATAATTTCTCTGTAGAGGAGAGTCCTGAGTTACTGAAGCAGGAGATTATCCTCAGTGTGTCTCTGTGTCCTCCAGGACCACACGCTGTACTACTGATCATACGTGTGGACACTAGATTTGAAGAGACTGACAGAAAAGCATTGCAGGAGCATCTGGATCTTCTCGGTGAGAGAGTCTGGAGTCACACTATAGTGCTGTTCACTGGCGGAGACTCTCTGTTAGACACATCTATAGAGCAGCACATCGAGAGTGAAGGGCCGGATCTCCAGTGGCTGCTGGACAAATGTGGGAACAGGTTTCATGTTCTCAACAATCACAACAGGAGTGACGACACTCAGATCAAGGAGCTGCTGGAGAAGATTGAGGAGACCGTGGCACAAAACAACGGCCGCCATTTTGAAATAGACAGAAAGATTTTACAGGAGATGAAAGAGAGAAGAAGAGCAGAGGAAGAGAGAGCAGAAGAACAAATGAAGAAGATGCAAAACAGGAGAGAAAACATCAGATCACAGATGAGTGAGTCCACATACTTTATAGTGCAGATACACACTGAGTATATTACGTACATCATGAAAATGTAACAATCACAGCAATAATAGCCAGAAACTTCTAGTCATTAACCGCTATTTGTAGAGGCATTCCCAATAGATTTGTTCAAAGCAGCTCACAGTGACGGCCCCTAAAATCTGTTACTGAAGGAAATAAGCACTTTCATTTCTTAAACAATCCTGTTCTTCATAGGATGTGCTTCTGATAACGGAAATCCCTTTATCTAATCCATAGAAAACAATACAAAAAAACAAAAACCCTGCAAACATCTAATCTTGAATATAATCTTAAACATCAGCTTTACACCGATAGACACGCCACATGTTTGTCCCGTCAAACACTTTGAAAGTACATTACAAGTAAAAACTACTAGACTGCTGGTGGATCTATATTTTATTTGGAGCTCCAACTAAGGCACAAATATGTTATGTAAAATGGACATTGGCAAGATTAGAAGTTATTTTTATGAAAAACAAAATGTCAACATGTTCACAATTTTGCGAGAAACTTTTACTGCTTTCATATTGGTCAATACAGATAAGAGTTTGGATCTGTTTATGCTGATTTAGGCTGTTTTATTGATTTATTATAAAGTCTTTTATAAATATAAGCAGTCACAAATGGTATTTTTTGGCTTTCTTTCCATCTAGTAAATGAATGTAAATGTGATACAGTCGTGTATTTGCTGATGCTAATAGCCACCAGTGCATTGATAATACTTTCCCCGGTGAGAACGCACGAGAGAGAGATTTATTCATTGGTTTAGAGAGGGGCAATTTAATTTTAGGAACCCCTTTTTCACAAAGAGAGATTATTTAAGAAGATTTAAGATGTCACCCACCTTAATAAGTGTGTTTGTTCTGTATTAGTTGCAGGGGACGCCCAACATCTGTCAGAGTTCAGGATTGTGTTGATGGGATATAGATATGCTGGTAAGAGTTCAGCTGGAAACACCATCCTGGGCAGAGAGGAGTTTGACTTGAAGAAATCTGCTCAGTGTGTGAAGAGACATGGAGAAGTAGCAGACAGACACATCACTGTCATTGAAGCTCCAGGATGGTGGAGTAATTCTCTGTAGAGGAGAGTCCTGAGTTACTGAAGCAGGAGATTATCCTCAGTGTGTCTCTGTGTCCCTCCAGGACCTCACGCTGTACTAATGATCATACGTGTGGACACTAGATTTGAAGAGACTGAGAGAAAAGCATTGCAGGAGCATCTGGATCTTCTCGGTGAGAGAGTCTGGAGTCACACTATAGTGCTGTTCACTGGCGGAGACTCTCTGTTAGACACATCTATAGAGCAGCACATCGAGAGTGAAGGGCCGGATCTCCAGTGGCTGCTGGACAAATGTGGGAACAGGTTTCATGTTCTCAACAATCACAACAGGAGTGACGACACTCAGATCAAGGAGCTGCTGGAGAAGATTGAGGAGACCGTGGCACAAAACAACGGCTGCCATTTTGAAATAGACAGAAAGATTTTACAGGAGATGAAAGAGAGAAGAAGAGCAGAGGAAGAGAGAGCAGAAGAACGAATGAAGAAGATGCAAAACAGGAGAGAAAACATCAGATCACAGATGAGTGAGTCCACATACTTTATAGTGCAGATACACACTGAGTATATTACGTACATCATGAAAATGTAACAGTCACAGCAATAATAGCCAGAAACTTCTAGTCATTAACCGCTATTTGTAGAGGCATTCCCAATAGATGTGTTCAAAGCAGCTCACAGTGACGGCCCCTAAAATCTGTTACTGGAGGAAATAAGCGCTTTCATTTCTTCAACAATCCTGTTCTTCATAGGGTGTGCTTCTGATAACGGAAATCCCTTTATCTAATTCATAGAAAACAATAAAATAAGAAAATAAAACTGCAAACATCTCGTCTTGAATATGATCTTAAACATCAGCTTTACACCGATAGACACGCCTCATGTTTGTCCCGTCAAACACTTTGAAAGTACATTACAAGTAAAAACTACTAGACTGCTGGTGGATCTATATTTTATTTGGAGCTCCAACTAAAGGCACAAATATGTAATGTAAAATGGACATTTGTAAGATTAGAAGTTATTTTTATGAGTGGAAAAATGTCGACATGTTCACAGTTTTTGTGAGACACTTTTACTGCTTTCATATTGGTCAATACAGATTAGATTTTGGATCTGTTTACGCCGATATAGGCTATTTTTTCCCCCATGAAAATCTTTATAAACATAAGCAGTCACAAATGGTATTTTTTGGCTTTCTTTCCATCTAGTAAATGCAATACAGTCATGTATTTGCTGGTGTTAATTTAGCCACCAGTGCATTGATAATGCTTTCCCCGATGAGAACACGCACAAGAGATTTATTAATTGGTTTAGAGGGAAAACTTTATTTTTAAATAATTTACTTTCTGAAAACATTATTCTGAAGCTATTTGGGATTTAGTCTCGCTTAATCGTGTGTTCTGTGATCTGTTGTTTTGTCTGCAGATTCTTGAAATTAAGCTATTTTCCTTTCTTCATAATCATTCTCCATTGATAACCCTTGTTCAACTCAGATTTAAGAGTTTTATTAATGTGAGATACACTTATGGCATTTTTAATCAATAATGTGTAGTTTGACACCCATACAGATAAGGTGAACCTTATTACAGAAACCCCTTTTTCACAAATAGAGATTATTTAAGAAGATTTAAGATGTCACCCACCTTAATAAGTGTGTTTGTTCTGTATTTGTTGCAGGGGACGCCCAGCATCTCTCAGAGTTCAGGATTGTGTTGATGGGATATAGAAGAGCTGGTAAGAGTTCAGCTGGAAACACCATCCTGGGCAGAGAGGAGTTTGGCTTGAAGAAATCTGCTCAGTGTGTGAAGAGACATGGAGAAGTAGCAGACAGACACATCACTGTCATTGAAGCTCCAGGATGGTGGAGGAATTTCTCTGTAGAGAAGAGTCCTGAGTTACTGAAGCAGGAGATTATCCTCAGTGTGTCTCTGTGTCCTCCAGGACCTCACGCTGTACTACTGATCATACGTGTGGACTACACAATTAAAGAGACTGAGAGAAAAGCATTGCAGGAGCATCTGGATCTTCTCGGTGAGAGAGTCTGGAGTCACACTATAGTGCTGTTCACTGGCGGAGACTCTCTGTTAGACACATCTATAGAGCAGCACATCGAGAGTGAAGGGCCGGATCTCCAGTGGCTGCTGGACAAATGTGGGAACAGGTTTCATGTTCTCAACAATCACAACAGGAGTGACGACACTCAGATCAAGGAGCTGCTGGAGAAGATTGAGGAGACCGTGGCACAAAACAACGGCTGCCATTTTGAAATAGACAGAAAGATTTTACAGGAGATGAAAGAGAGAAGAAGAGCAGAGGAAGAGAGAGCAGAAGAACGAATGAAGAAGATGCAAAACAGGAGAGAAAACATCAGATCTCAGATGAGTGAGTCCATATACTTTATAGTGCAGATACACACTGAGTATATTACGTACATCATGAAAATGTAACAGTCACAGCAATAATAGCCAGAAACTTCTAGTCATTAACCGCTATTTGTAGAGGCATTCCCAATAGATGTGTTCAAAGCAGCTCACAGTGACGGCCCCTAAAATCTGTTACTGAAGGAAATAAGCACTTTCATTTCCTAAACAATCCTGTTCTTCATAGGATGTGCTTCTGATAACAGAAATCCCTTTATCTAATCCATAGAAAACAATACAATAAAATAAAACTGCAAATATCTCATCTTGAATATAATCTTAAACATCAGCTTTACACCGATAGACACGCCTCATGTTTGTCCCGTCAAACACTTTGAAAGTACATTACAAGTAAAAACTACTAGACTGCTGGTGGATCTATATTTTATTTGGAGCTCCAACTAAGGCACAAATATGTAATGTAAAATGGACATTTGTAAGATTAGAAGCTATTTTTATAGAGAAAAAAATGTCAACATGTTTACGGTTTTTGCAAGACACTTTTACTGCTTTCATATTGGTCAATACAGATTAGATTTTGGATCTGTTTACGCCAATTTTGGCAGATTTTTCCGAGATACACTTATATGTCATTTTTAATCAATAATGTGTAGTTTGACACCCATACAGATAAGGTGAACCTAATTTCAGAAACCCCTTTTTCACAAAGAGAGATTATTTAAAGGGGTCATATAATGTCATTTTTGTACAAGTTAATATGATTCTTTAGGGTCTAAATGAAAAGTTTGTAATATACTTTAATTAAAAATTATCATTAGTATTGTAAGAAAACACAAATTTTACCTGGTCAAAAACAGCTCTGTTTTCTTCACGCCATTTAAGTGCATGTGTCTTTAAATGATAATGAGCTTTGCTCACCCCGCCCCTCTGTTCTGTGGGCGTTTGACACACACACGTGGAGTGTTGCCTGGACAACAGGTGAGGGTATATTTTGGAGAACGAATGGCAGCGTGAGTTTCTGAGGACACATCTGTGCAACCGTATCAATTTGAACCGGTTTTGGACCCAGAACAAGATGACGACCCCAAAGAAGTTCGACAATTAAGGCTCGAACAGGACGTTTCTGAATGGTTGGTTAACGTAATGTCACTTTGATCTTTGTACTGGCAGGGTAACGTTAGAGTAGTGAGATACGAACGCTCTGTGTTTAACGTTACTGATACGTTAGTTCATTGACAGATTGATGTAACAACTAATGGTCATGAAAAACTTTTCTCGGTAAATGTAGGCTTGTCAGTGATGAATAAATCTTTACACTCACTTCTTCTGGAGGTGACGCAGGAACACGAATAGTTGGTACCGATTCTATTTTCAGGAGCAGCTTCTTAGCAAAACCAGCTTTATACTGACCCTCGTTTATAAAGCAGTCTGGTGAGAAATGATTCGCGCAAACACATGAACTATGGACTATGATGACAGCTCACTCAGGGCGGGTCTGTGTTGAAACGCTGCTGTCAATTAACAATCGTGGGAGGGGCGTCCGTGTGACGTCACGCGGTCAGACGGCTCGATTTGAGACGGGAAAACATACAAGGAGATTTAAAAAAAAACACTGGATGGATTTTTATCATTTGATGGTTGTGTACAGGCACTGCCTACACACATTTCAGTGAAATCAACTTGTAAAAGTGCATGTACCATTATATGACCCCTTTACGAAGATTTAAGATGTCACCCACCTGTGTTCTGTATTTGTTGCAGGGGACGCCCAACATCTCTCAGAGTTCAGGATTGTGTTGATGGGATATAGAAGAGCTGGTAAGAGTTCAGCTGGAAACACCATCCTGGGCAGAGAGGAGTTTGGCTTGAAGAAATCTGCTCAGTGTGTGAAGAGACATGGAGAAGTAGCAGACAGACACATCACTGTCATTGAAGCTCCAGGATGGTGGAGTAATATCTCTGTAGAGAAGAGTCCTGAGTTACTGAAGCAGGAGATTATCCTCAGTGTGTCTCTGTGTCCTCCAGGACCTCACGCTGTACTACTGATCATACGTGTGGACTACACATTTAAAGAGAATAAGAGAAAAGCATTGCAGGAGCATCTGGATCTTCTCGGTGAGAGAGTCTGGAGTCACACTATAGTGCTGTTCACTGGCGGAGACTCTCTGTTAGACACATCTATAGAGCAATACATCGAGAGTGAAGGGCCGGATCTCCAGTGGCTGCTGGACAAATGTGGGAACAGGTTTCATGTTCTCAACAATCACAACAGGAGTGACGACACTCAGATCAAGGAGCTGCTGGAGAAGATTGAGGAGACAGTGGCACAAAACAACGGCTGCCATTTTGAAATAGACAGAAAGATTTTACAGGAGATGGATGGTAGAAATAAAACAGAAGAGCAACTGGACAAATGGAGAGAGGAATCCAGATCACTGACTAGTGAGTGAAATCATAAAAGTTTATGAATATTATCTACATATAGTCTCAGATGTTTCCTCCTCATTGTTCTAGACCAGGGTTCCTCAATTAGTTTTTACCAAGGGCCAAATTCTGTCGACAATATAAAGCCAAGGGCCACCGACCACAATGTTATGGCCTCAATGTTTGCTCTGCTATTATTGTTATTTTGTTAAAAGAGTCACAAATCACAATATAATTATTCTGATTTTATTTATGTTTATTAATTAATGTCTTTTTCTCATTAGTCTGTTTTATTCAAGCAATTATGAGCATTTCAGATACAGAAAACTAAAGAACTTTGCATCGTGGATATTAAAAACAAATGAACAAACAACAACTCTGGATCTCCATGTCTGCATGGGAGTCCTGCACTGATCCTGCTCATCACCACACTGGATCTCTTCTCATCAACTTCCCCAATAGCAGATTCAATTATTAGACCTATCAGCATTAATATTTTATTGTTCTTACTTGGATCAAACTAAAAGTATTAACTGGCATACACTCACCATTCAATGAAAGAAGTGACAGCGAGAGGCGGCCTGTTTTTATTTTAGTTTTAGTCTAGTCTTTGTGTCAAGCTGTCATTTTAGTTTTTGTTAGTTTTAGTCACGTTCATACTTTTTTTTTTTTTTTTTTTTGTCTAGTCAAGTTTTAGTCGACGAAAACTGATGATATTTAGTCTAGTTTTAGTAAATGAAAATTGTATTTTAGTCTCTTTTAAGTAATGCAACCCAGTCAATAGTATTTCAAACAAGGTTATCTTATTATATTTAGGGCTGTGACGGTGGCAGTCTTTTTGACCACCTCGGTGTTAATGGACCAACTACCGGCGGTGGTTGGGGGGTTGTTTAATTATTATTATTTTTTAATCGTTTTATATTACCACACAAAGACGTGTGATATATCCTACCACTAGGCTATGTGAGAGCTTTGAGAGGGATGTGGGACACGAGCAGGAAAAAGACCATCAATCTCTTTTCTGATATCTTCATGTTTTCTACTTGATGTAAAATGGTCTTAAGAGCGAATTTTATCCTCCACAGGGGCGAGACATTTAGGCTATGTTTGATATTGCGCTGCCAGAGAAAGTGAAACTAAAAAAAAAAAAACGCGCTTTAGCCTAACGTAACTTACAACTAAACTTGCAGCATTTACGTTGCGTCTCGTTTTCGTCAGGCGATAAAGGTTCGTTGACGAAGATATTTCGTCATCATTTTTGTTGACGAAAGCAACACTAGGCTGAAGCAATAGCTCTGATGAAATGGCGTTTGATATTATCAGCCAGACAGCACGATCTGCGTGCATAACAAACGCGTTGGCTTTGTGTTGTGGTGGTCAGGCAACATAAAACAAAATTGTTCAGTCCATTCAGATTTGAATTGTCTATTTTCTGTGTCCACTTTTCTTTTCTTAACACTTGGCATATTTTCGTTGTGCGCGAATGCTGTCAGATACTGCGCGTTTGAATTTTAATGCCAGTGACGTGCTTACGCTGATGTTACCATGACAATCTTGAAATAAGCGCGGGCCAAACATTTTTCCTCCCACGGGCCGGATTTGGCCCTCGGGCCGCCTATTGAGGAACCCTGTTCTAGACTATGGGCCTATTTTTTTTTTAAACGTGTGAACTGATCACATAATTGATCTTATAGTGCGTTTACTCTAAAATCCATGCCAACGTTCATGTTTATAAAAACGGCCTTTGCAGCTCTTCATTCTCAAGTAAAAGATTTGGACGTTGACTGGTGCTCTTTTACATGTTAAAGGATAATTCCGGTATTTAACACCTTGAGTCTATATTGTAGTTTGTTTTGGATGAACAAGAGCCAATAATGTTCGTTTACAAAACTGTGCAACTCACCGAGTGATTAGTGATGTTAGTTGATGTTCCAGAAACAAAAAGTGTTGCGAAATACAGTTTCTGTCGTGTTTTATTCGTCATTTTGTAAAATCCCATTGAATTCTGTTGAAGGACTGAGTGCTCGTTAATATAAATGCGCTAACGGAAACGGAAAGGGGGCTGTTTACATTTGGTCGATGTAGTCTTTTTGCTCGCTTCCGTTTCTCATAAGGCTAGCGAGCAGAGCTCTTAACCGCAGTTTTTGACCGCACAAATTCTAACCATATTGAAAGACGTGACCACTGACCAGTGCAATATGAAGTTGAACACGACTGTGACCGTGAGTGTCCCGTGAGACATAAACATCGGTTATCGCCATCAAGTGGTCGGGAGTGTGCTAACGCTTCAGATTCAAATATTGAGTGGAAGTTACACGGTTGTGTAAAAAATAGTTCCACTATAGCAAAATAAACGGATTGGAATCATATATTGCGACGATATATTGTTTATAATCATCAACGAACACCACTAACCACTCGGTGAGTTTAACAATTTTGTAAACGAAAATTATTGGCTGTTTTAATGACATTTTCGGACATGACCATCTCCAATGTTAAATGGGTCCATGGCCAATTCTTTTATAGTCAAAAACTCGAGAGAGGAACCATTGTCAAAAAAATTTTGTCCACCACTCTTGTTCATCCAAAACAAACTACAATATAGACTCAAGGTGTTAAATACCGGAATTATCCTTTAATGACATTAATAAGGCAGCATTTACAATGCAGAGATCGGAAACCATTCTGCTGCACACAATTTCAAAATCATTTGCGATTTATAAATTTCACATCTGGAAGAGAGGCGTACGCAGGTTTTTTTTGTGTCACGTACGCACATTGGAGAAATTATAGTAAGATCAAATGTAGGCAGGTTTAAAATCGGGTTATATAGCAACTTCTAACAAATGTAATAATAATAAAACTGAGGTTCTTGCTTGTGGGTCTAAGCTACACCCTCACCCAAAGCCTTCAAGCAAGAAAATGGATCTGAGGACCATTCTTCTTGCGAAAAAAGGGAAGGGGCGAGTGAGAATTGCTCCTCCACAGAACCCTCAGGAAATCGATGTCTGTATTCCACCATCAAGTGCGCTTCGGGACACACCGGTTTCCAGGAAGGAAGGCAGGAAGGTTCTACAGCCGGTACTTCTTGGTTCTAAAGAAGGATGGGGAGTTGCGTCCCATTATAAATCTGTGAGTAGGATCGTTCTCTGAGGAGATTCAGGTTTAGGATGTTGACCATTCCCACCATCGTGCGTCAAATCAGGTCCGAGGACACATACTTCCAAATATCCAATATCTATCCTTCCTTCTCACAGGAAGTTCCTGAGGTTCGCTTTTGGGCGCGAAGCTTTCCAATATCAGGTTTACCAAATGCATGGGTGCAGCTCTGGCCCTGCTGAGGCTCTTGGGCATCCATGCATTGAACTATATCAACGACTGGCTGATACTGGCCCAGTCTCAGGAGATGCCGGTTCGGTTCTTGGCCATAAACTACTTGGGGTTGAGACTCAACACACAAAAAAGAGCATGTTAACACCCGCCCAAAAAAAAACCACCTTCCTATCAGGGTACGATCTGATCCTTTCGTTCCCTGACGATATTGAAGAAGCCTTGGTTTCTGTCCCAGGGTTCAGTGTTGGGAGCGTCTTGTTGCCGGAAAACTGTCTTGACGGACACATCCCTCACAGGATGGGGCGTGGTCATGGAGGGCCGTTTCTTGAGAGGTCTATGGGAGTAATAGGAGTCCAAACCACGCTAAACCACTAAACACTAGGGGTGTAACGGTACATGTATTCGTACTGGACCGTTTCGGTACAGGACTTTCGGTACGGTTCACATGTGCACCGAATGCAATCTTTCACGTAAATTAGGCTAGTTTTGTGTGCGGAACATACGTCAATTCCGAGTTTCCACACGAACATATTAAGTGTCGGAAGTCTCCGCGTTGCACTGATTAATCGTTTTTGTGATTCAAATACATGTAAAATATTACCATAACATCTGTCTTCCTGTGTGCGGAAATTTGTTTATGTTGTTGTGACAACGAAACGCGTGCATGCGCGCCGTTAAGAGAGCTTGCTGCTCCATGCGCGCTGATGTGCTCATCTGTTGACATTTCCAAATGCCTTTCAGTTGCTTAATAAAAGCGGGCTTTCCACACAAACAAACGTACATGTGTCATTAGTATGAGAAAAAAAAAATGGGATTTTAACTCTCGGGTCGGGCTCGGACATAAATATCTTTATGCCTGTCGGGCTTGGGTCGGGTTCGGTTACTGCTGTCTAAAATCTAACAGTTAAAATTCGGCCCGATCACCATAGCTAGCGTCATGGCCAATATTGGTTTAAGAGTATTTTATTTAGTGGAGAACTTTGCAGCAGTATTTTATTTCTTATTCTTTTTTTTTTTATATATATATATTTTATTAATTATATTTTATTAAAAAGTGTTTAAAAAAGTGTAAACAAATTGTTAAAAAAAGTTTATAGTAAACAACCAGCAGTTTAATGTTTTGCATTTCTTTCCATTACTGTACCGAAAATGAACCGAACCGTGACTTTAAAACCGAGGTACGTACCGAACCGTGATATTTGCGTACCGTTACACTCCTACTAAACACACTTAACCCTGTTTAGCTTCAATAGGAAACCAGGCAAAAGCTGCAGGGTCAAACAACATTGAACATTGTAATCATATCATATACCTAATGTTCTGTTTCTGTGTGAACCAAAATTCTGCAATGAAGTGAATCCTCCTTCCCTGACCCATTTAGAGTTGACAAAGTTGACCATCTGAATTAATTACAAATGAACTGATGAATATATTCCTTCAATGCAATGCCAGTTGCTTTGGATAAAAGTGTCTGTCAAATGCATTCATGTTGTAAATGTTCTACTGATCTGCTCTCTGCTTTCATTATTATAGTGGGTGGAGATGATGGATCTGATTCATGGTCTGTGGGAAGTCCTGCTTATGGTTCATTCAGATCGCGATCAGGAGCAGACTCAATTTTCAGTTCATCACATTCCAGAGATTCATCTCACACAAGTTACGTGTCAGGGGCTATAAAACAACATAACAGCATTGAATTTCTACCACCAAACAGTGAGTGTCTTGATTTATTTGGCACTTTCAGTACATTTTGGTCTCCTTTTTTACAGCATTAGAGCATTTTTTGAGACATTTTTATTTGTATTTTAATGTAGATTGTCATAAATTTGTTACCACGTTTTTCCCCATTTTTTAGGAACATATTGAAAGTTTTAAATCTCTGAATTTTATTCTAAAAGAGTTTCAAACCTTTTACTGATTTAAATGTTTTCCCCCCCAGTGAGTGGAGATGAGCGGTCGGACACACTGTCTGTGGGAAGTTCTGCTTACGGTTCATTCAGATCACGATCAGGAGCAGACAGCGATTCAGTTTTTAACTCATTACGCTCAAAAGTCTCATCTCACAGCTCAGGATTCGGGTCTTTGCGGTCCATCCCGGAGTCTGTGGAACATCCAGGATCCAGACGAGCACTTGGTGGGACCATGATCTCAAAACTTTTCCCAAGAAGATCAAAGAAGCATGATAAGCATGAAGACACTAAGAAAACGTGAATTATATCAAATGAATGAAAGAGAAATTGTGTCTTTATAATTTTGACATTTACATTTTGACGACATATTTAACGATAACTAAAACTATAAGGCAGTTGTATAATTAAATTAGTGGAGATGTATAAACATAAATCATATTGATATGTAGGTTAATTAACATTGAGTGGTTTTTGTTTTTGTCAAAAATTTGTTTATTTTTTAACTTTATAAATCATTTAATTTTTAATCCCAGATTTATATATATAGGCCTAAAATATAAGCTTATATTAATATAAATAAATAACACGTACACGTAACTATATAAAGTTTGCTAAGGGGTACTTCAATGTAACAAATCATGTAAAAAAGTATTATCTTTCAAAAATGTCTGTCAAAATATATTGAATGAATGATGTTCACTAACCCGATTAAGTTTTTCAATTGGATTGCTGTTTTTTTCTCTTCTAAAGTATTTCACTCGGTTCCCTGATCATTCTGATTCAATTTCAGCGAGTGAAGAACAAATTCTCATGTATTATGTTCGTTATCGTCTCTGACAGAAAGCATGCTGAAGTTAATGAACAAGAGACGAGAGATAAAGTTTGCTAGAAAACTCATTTACCCAGTTAGTTATGAGCTGATAGGCTTGAGTGACCAAACTACATTTCCCATCATTCTCTGGGGTAGCATATTAATAATAATAATAATAATAATAAAAACATCAATTACACACATAATGTGCATTCTTTGAGTTTTCAGAGCTTGTAAAAATAAAATTCCCATGTGGACTTGAATGCACCAACGTCGGTAACCAAACAGTTAACTGGTCCCATTGACTTCCATATATGTGGAAGTCAATGGGACCAGTTAACTGTTTGGTTACGGACATTCTTCAAAATATCTTCCGCAGAAGAAAGAAACTCATACAGGTTTGACACAACTTGAAGGTGAGTATATGATGACAGAATTTTCATTTTAAAGTGAACTATCCCATTAAAGCCTTTAAATAAAAGAGTTATTGAGCTGTTAACACTGTTATACAATAAAAGAGCCTGCACAGAGACAGGAAATAAAAATGAACGCAAAGTGCCTACCTTACACAACACCGACGACTTGCGCTCACGAGAAGAGCAGATTAATTATTTCTACACACACTGCAACGGTCACAATATGACGTCACTTTATATGTTTTAAAAAAAAACATTAGTTCCAGCCCTTGATTCTGATTGGTCAATAGCTGTGTTTTAATCACGATAAAACTATGACCGCTTCACCCAACGGTTCTCTATGTATCACTACACCACCCCTAGCAACTACTCTTAGCAACGTAAACATATGTTCTCGTTGATATTGTTCAGTGAAGCTTGTGTGAGAGATCGAGTAAGCGAGTGTACCTGCATTTACAATATAGCATTTTCCTTCAGGCCAGTCCTATATTCGTAATACAAAAATCCGTTGAATTTCCGTTATCTTGTCCTTTTTACAGTTAAGGGGTTTCCCTGCCCTGATACCCGTCATCAGTTGTGTCTTGCTTAGCTGCTGTCCACAACAAGTCCTTTAAATATAAAAGTCTTCTCTGCTGACTGACTCGCTCATAAAGACCGTTTTTGCCGCCATCTAATGGCGATTTTTTTTATTTCTGCTGTTCACGGACAGTCAGGGACTAATTCTTCCACTGGACTGCGGAAGGGGCTAGTGATTTTACTTCATAAAAATAGCATTGATACGTATTTGTTGGCTTTAATATTTGTATTGTGTGTTAACCGTTTTATAAAAGCAATAAGGTACTCGAGGCTATAGTGGTGTATCGTGAATAAGCCAAGGCTGAAGGGTACGTTACTCCGCTTCGCGTACGCTTACATAATTTAACATATAAAACACTTTCTAATAGCCCATTTATTAAAAATAGACTACTAAATGCTTCCCCTTTTTACTTTGAACACAATTTTTCTTTTACCCATTTACTTTTATGATGGATCTAGTGATTTTATTTGGTAAATTTCATGTCCACAAAAGTAAAATAAATAATTATAAACCTTGTTTGAAGGTTTTTAAGCCATAAAGATGTCCATTTCCAATGTATTGATAACAAAAAATGTAGATAAAATTTAAAATTAAATTTGTAGATGCAGTTTTCTTATTTTTTTCAGTATTTATTTGTTTTTTGCTTTTTATAAATGCCTACATGAAAGTAAAATTATGGACTGCAATAACTAGAATTGAGTCTTGAGACTTTACAAGGCTCCACTTAACTAACTTCCAATGAAAAATACTCCCAAAACATTTATTAATCCTTATTTCAACATTTCCTGATACTGAGTTTTATCAGGTTTTTAATAGACCTGAGCTAACATGAACCGTTGCATTTATAAAGCATCAACTTAAACTAAAAATGATCAATCATTAAAGCATTAACATTATGCCTTCATTATAAATCAAAGTAAACAACGTTTTTTATTTTTTTTAATAAAGTCTGAAAACAATCTGTAATGAGGAAACTTCATGAGTAATTAATATCACCACCAGAACTTTAAAAGCTTTAAATTATTTAGGGTATTATTAATTCTTGTCTAATTTTGAACATGGCTCATAAAGACTACATATTTTTTTTTAAATTAAAAGGAAGTTATACCATGGTACTGTATATTGGCACCACAGCCATTACATATTTAAAACAGTAATATAATATCCTATACTAAACCTAAACTAATCTTGACAAACTATATATCATTTGAAAGCTTACAATCTCTAGTTTACATATTTGGTGACTGATTTTCAAAATAAATTACAGAGGAGCCGTAATTTATCAATTTGCAACAAGAATATGTTCATACTCCTAAGGCGTGTTCAGACCTTTATTTTGAAATAGTGATGAACATGAAAAATCATGAAAGAATGGTAGAAACCTCCGTTTGTTTTCATGCCAAGAGTTCAAAAGATAGCATCCATTCAATTCTTTTAGAAAAAAAGCTCTGAAAATGTTTTGAATATAAATAATAATAGATTCAGCATTAGTAATGTGCAGCGAGCTATAATGCACATACGTGATCTTTTGTGTTTCTTAGAGGTTGAATTCATTTCAAAATCTGCCAAACTTCCAACACTACTTCTGAATAGGATGTCTACTTCATAAATTATATGAAAATTGTAAAAATAATGGTTCAGACTCAAACCACATATGGAAATGGAGGCGACTTTATATGGGCAGTAATGTCCACTAGTGGAGAAGTGTGGTACTGCGCCCAAACTAAATCTCTCTGAACGCTCGTTTTCTGAGATATCAACCTAAAAAAAAAATTGGCTTTGATTTTTTTGCATTTTTAGATTCCTCCAGGTTTTGAAAATATATATTTTATATAAAATATGAATTACATTTTTAACATTGTACATTTTCATAAACAAAGTTTTTTTCTATTTAAAGGGGTCATGACATGTTTTTATTTTATTTTATTATGTTCCCTTAGGTGCAATTATAGTATTACTATAGTTTTTTTTACAAAAAACTTTTAAAATGTAGTGATTTATGACCTTTTCCCAGTTTCTCATCCTCTGATTCAAACAGTCTGTTTTGGGGGTGTTTCCCCTTTAAGAGTTCAGTGTTAACGCCCACTGTTATGATTGGCTAACGTCAGTGCCTATGCATCAATTATTAACGCCCCCAGCCAGAACCAGTGCGGATTCAGCGTATTTAAAAAGTAGTTTAAAGTTTTAAATACATTACTTACAGTTTGCGTCGTCGTTGTTGAGCCCAGAATAGTCGGCACAGACTTATCTTTGTGCAACAGTTTTCTGGCAAAGCATCATTTTGGGATTTGTTCTCAAAACAGTCATGCTTAAAATGTATAGAACAAACGCTTAAATTAACACTGCCGTGACGTCCGCAAAAAATAAAGTGCATCCATTTTCCCCTGACGACTGGATCTTTCTGCAGCGTATTCAAAGATGTTGTTTGTCCACAGCCAGGAACAGCACATCGTAATTTCCCTGTACACAGACCCACTCGCTGTCCGTCGACTGAACACTTGTGAGGCGCGCGAGCGCGACAATGATACGAAATGAGCGTAGTTGTCTTGCGCCTAAAGCGTAGTTGTCTTGTGCTGGAGGCGGCCATATGCAAACGCTGGTACGTCACTTCGCACCGTGACGTCACTTCTTACCATGGATCCAGAACGAGCTTATTTAGAGCTTGATTAAATAAATGATTCGTTTATAATGGGGAGGACGTCTTAAGCTATGAAACTTGCAGGACGTTTTAATGGTACAAAGACCTTATATACCAAAAGATCAAGGCAAACTTAGTTTCTCATGTCATGACCCCTTAAACTTCCTTAATTGATTACACTTCTACAAAAATCTGTCGAGTGTCTTTAAAACAAGACCAATCTTACATCTATATTCCAAAGCATTCTTCAATTATAACCATTTAAGTTCTGAATGTGCATCTTCATGTCTATTAAAAAAAACGGGGTGCCGCTTAAGGCAAGTTCACACTACAGGATTTTAAAACGTCGGGCTGAACTGTGCAGTTCACACTACATGACTTGCTCTCTGTGAAATCAGGAGTGTTCAAGTTGTTGAGCTGTTCACACCACACGACACAACGTGATTGATCCGCAACAGGAGGTAACTCACTACACGAGGTGACAACAACTGTCACCCAACGATTATATCTTGTCTACAAACCACGTTTTATCACGAAGAAATCACGCGATAAAACAAACCGGAAATGACGCAATACAGCACGCGCGCCACTACCCAGCGAAGAAGAACACAGGTGCACAACACGCGAGTCTTTGTTTGAATATGGACGTCAGACAGAAATTAGTGCGGCAAACTGTTTGCGCGATGATTTGCTCTGGAAAAAATCAATAAAATTCCCATCGACAGTATAAACGGTATTTTCCCAGTGACCTCAACCCATGCCTTGCTCTGATTGGCTGTAGCTCATGGCATCACATGTGGTTGAGTCGTGCGACAGCTCCGGATATCTAGCATGCTAGATATTTTTCTGGGCTCGGCGACGCGTCCGCGAGGCGTCTGCGAGCGTCTTTGATGCGTTGTTGGCTCTTTCAGACTAACAGATTGGCGAGCGTTCATCGACCGCTAATCCCCCGCGATTTGCACGCGATAACAACCCGACCTGTCGGCGAGCTCAACGATTTGCAAATCGGGTTTAAATCGGGCTTAAAATCCTGTAGTGTGAACTAGGCATTAAGGGATTAAACAGCGACTAGAAAACGCATGAAATCAACATCTGAACAGACCAGCAATGAAACGCCACACACTCGAGTAATTTTCAATTTTTATTTTCTTTATTTAGATTTACATAATCCACTTGACTTTCCTGTTTGCATGTGAGAAGTGTGGTGTTTGTGCCCTGTACAGTCCAGTCCCTCTCGTGTACTCTGAGGGAAGGAAGCGAGTGCAGGAGGGAAGGAATGAAACGGGAATGAGAGGAGAGTAAAGCGCAGATGTTGGGCTACGGTGGGAGACGTGTCGTTCAGCGGTTTATAACTTGTCCAGGAAGTTGTCGAGTGCCGGCATGCCCTCCTTCAGGCCCTTGCGTTTGCGTGTGTCGGCGACGATCTGGAAAGGCTTGGATGCGGCGTCTTTGGGGTCGCCGGGCAGAATCTGCCAGTGGTCGAACACACACTGAGGGAACGCCTGACCGCCGGTGTTGGAGCGCAGGTCAGCTGTGAAACCTGCACACGGACACAGAACATTAGCATTAGCACATTTGCAAAGGCAGACACGTTTTTATAAGTGACCCTGAACCACAAAACCAGTCATATGGGTCAATTCTAGGGGTGGGAATCTTTTACCATCTCACGATTCAATTCGATTCCGATTCTTGAGGCCACGATTCGATTCAAAATCGATTTTCGATTCAAAAAGATTTTCGATTCAAAACGATTCGATTCGATTATCATGTAGAACACAACCGGTGAAGACAAAAAAACATCTATATTTCTCAGTCAGACACATAACTTAAAGAATAACATGAAAATAAAGTGCTTCTTTCAAAATGAATAGTCCTACCCCTAAGCAACCTGGCGATGAAGCAGCGATAGACCGAGTTTTTTTTTTTTTTTTTTGCCCTCTCGGAGTTGGCATGAGTTTCGTGAAGCACTGCAGTGTGCGTTGGTCAGCAGCTGCGGCTGACTGTACGTTCACACCGCCAACGACTTGAGCTGCAAAAAAGCTATAGCCGCCCTGTCAAGGACGCTTGTCAAAAAGTACGGGGAATCTTGTTGACGCTTTGGCCGCTCTGACGTAGCAGCATTCACAATGAAATGTAAACAGAAAAAAACAAGCAATGCATTCGGCAGTTTAGGATATCGCACAAGATTTGTCAACACAGAAAACGTTTCATCACTGGAGAGTTTTTTTCCCGACACCATCGTATTAATTGATTTTGATTAATATGCGCGGCCGCGGAGAGAGAGAGAGAGCAGACAGCGCTCGGGTGAGTGCGCGCGCGGCCGGCTCTCTCTCTCTGCTCGTTCTTATGCCCTGTCAAGCGCGCCCTGTTAAACTGACAGGACTTAAAACACATGCAAATGGTAGGAACGAAAGATCTCCCTCTCATCCATTTGCTTCCTTTTTGTTTCAGTGATTTGCCGCTCACGTCCCGTATAGGCTAGTTACAAAAATGGAGGCGAACAGCCAGCTGATTTTATTTATTTATTAAATCGATTCTTGGACATTTCAGATCGATTCTGAATCGTTGCAAATGAGAATCTAGATTCTTCTGTGAATCGATTTTTTTGGCACACCCCTAGTCAATTCTTTGAAATTGAGATGTATATATCACATGAAAGCTGAATAAATAATCTCTCCATTGATGTGTGGTTTGTTAGGATAGGACAATATTTGGTCGACAACTATTGAAAATCTGGAATCTGAGGAGCAAAAAAATCTAAACATTGAGAAAATCTGCTTTAAAGTTGTGCATTTATGTTCACGATTGTGCTGCATTCACTCACAAAAATACATGTTTTATATATTTACGGTAGGACATTTACTAAATATCTTCATGGAACATGATCTTAATATCCTCATGATTTTTGGCATAAAAGAAAAATGGGTAATTTTGACCCATACACTGTATAGTTGGATATTGCCACATATACCCGTGCGGCTCCAGACTGGGTTTGTGATCCAGGGTCACGTTGATAAAATGCGACTTCAACGAGTCGTTGAATAGATGTCAGTGCATTTTGGTAAAAAGCTACTTCTAATACGATGCTTTTGTCTGATGAAATGCAATGAAGAAAGCTGAACGGTTACTCACCGAAAGACTCGTTGACGGGAAGGAAGGCCTTAACGATGAACATGGGCGTCCCCATGACCTGAGACTCCTCGAACACGTGGCCTCGTTTTCTGTTCAACACGCCGTAGATGCCGCCGACCACCTGCTCTGGGCACTGAGAGAGAGAGAGAGAGATGCGGGTGAGAAACGCTCATCTGTTCAAGATTATTGCTAACATTTTATTTTGATGGATCGTTGAATACACGCAACTTTGCAACTACATGTCAACTTGCAGTCATTAGTAGACCGTCTGCTTAAAGGGGTCATCAGATGCCCATTTTCCACAAGTTGGTATGATTCTTAGTTCATGTAAAGTTTGTAATATACTTGTTAAAATTCCTCAATGGTTGTGTATAACACCCTTTTTACCTTACAAAAAAAACTTCACAGCGACCCGTTTCGGTGCATGTCTCTTTAAATGATAATGAGCAACTGGATAGATGTGATTGTGTTCATGTCTGTGGAGGTCTCAGATATTAGTGGTAGGGGTTATCCATCACTTCATCAGAGTGGTGCATGATTTCTCATCATAGACCAGCCACGACATCAACCAGGGTTCCCACACCTCGGTAAACTTCAAATTCAAGGACTTTCCAGGTCCAATATTCTCAAATTACAAGAACTTAATGTGGTGACAGGTTTGTTGTGTCCTACAACAAATGTTGAGGTACCACCGTAGTAGTTTTGTGCGCATGTGACATCATGGCAACGTACAATACAGTACCTCACGCAGGAAACACTTAACGAAGTGTAACAAACGTAAATCAAGCAAGCTAGTATGTAGGGCTGCACAATAGGGCTGTCACTTTTGAGAAAAATCAAATTCCAAGCTATGTATTCAAAGCTATCTATCTATATCTAAACGTCGCGCTAGGTGGGCGTGGTTTCAGGTAGCCAGGCTCCTCAGCTCCGCCTCTTTGCCCATATTCTGTTATCCGGGAGTGACGCGAGGCCAAGATGGCGATGGCCGGCTCCGCCCACTTTAGGCTTAAAAAATGCTCTTCAGAAACCTGCGGGTGACGTCACGGACACTACGTCCATATTTTTTTACAGTCTGTTTTCTCAGATCGGATAGCTATCTTTTTTTATCAAAACGATTCCATTTACACCTGGTCACATAGGCCTAAATGTGTTTTTGCAAAACGGATATAAATCCGATCTTTAATTCCCGCGCTAGATGCAGATTTAATGTCACCGAAAGCAACAGATACGAGCTGCATTTTATTGATCATCAGCTAACATTTAAAAATCAAAGACTGCAATAAGAGAGAGCGGCAGCCCTGGTAAGATAATTTAGTTTCTTTACTTTTAATGAAGATTATTATTTGTGTTAAAGTGTATGTGACTTACTTTCACTTTGATTTGCGATAGTTTGCACGTTGGCTTGACGCTTCATGAATAGATCTATTCAAGCGTAACACGCTTTCAAAATAAAATAAAAAAGTCTAATCATACTGTAAAAAATGCGCTACATGGCACATTAAAAACCGGATAGTTTATTTGTAGTTCGATTACGGATATTTCACGTCATGTTCGAATGCATATTCGAATATCGAATAAAAAGTGACAGCCCTAACAGCACAACATTTTAAAAAATGCGATATTCAATATGCGATTATGCTTAAAGTGTGTAAAAGAAACTTAAATTATCTTTAAAATATATTTTAAATTACATAATCTACATGCGTTTCACATTCTTTTTGTGACCAGAAAACTTTTTCTGAAAGTGAACAGTTGTGTTTTAATGTCGCATAAGTGTTATTTTAACATCAGTGTAAACCACGGGGTTCAGGTTATCCTACATTAGGGTTATTCAACAGAAACTTGAATAATCAAATGTAAAAATAAAACACTGCTTAGTTTTTACTGTATGATTTAAATATATACTGATTATTATTAAAGCTACAGAAGTACTTCAGCCAAGAGCAGCGAGTGATTTTCTCTGTCTTTTGTTCATGACCCGTTATTGCAAGCATCGCGATATATACATTTGTGATATTTCGATATATTGTGCAGCCCTAACTAGTGTGCATAGGCCACGAAGTGTTGGCGAAATAACACATTAGCGGACCGAAGGGAATAATATTGAATTTTTTCCAGAAAACTTCTTGCACAAAATAAATTCAAGCACTTTCAAGGACCTGTGTGTTTATTTTTAAAATTTTTCCAGGGCCTTGATTTTTATTTTCACAAAATTTCAAAGATTTCAAGTACCCGTGGGAACCCTGATAAACAGAATCGTAAGATGGATTTCATAAAGCTTATTATCCGTGGGCGCGTCCCCTCACCTGAATCTCCACCAGGTAGACGGGCTCCATGAGTCTGGGCTCGGCTGTGATCTGGCAGGCGTACAGAACCCTGCGGGCCGTGGGGATGATCTGGCCACCGCCACGATGGATGGCGTCCGTGTGGAGAGTCACGTCGTGGATGTCGAAGCGGACGGCACGCATGTTCTCCTCGCACAGCACACCCTGAGGAGAGAGGAACAAGACTGAGCAATGTTCAACATTTCAGCAAATAAAGCTGAACATCAGGAGCAAGAACGTAAGGACAGGGAGGAAAGAGGCCATATATATATATAAATACTAGATATAAAGGTTGAATATAATATATAAATGCAGTGGGGGAATATTTGTGGGTCCTGATAGTAATAATAAAAACGTACCTTGGCTAAAAAAAATAATATTATATTAAAATATATACAAGTTCAGCATCACAATTTGTGACTTGTGTATCGTGACACCCCTAATTATTATCATCAAATCTAAACCTGAGAGATTTCAGGCTCTCCATTTAAAGTCCATTTCTCAAACTTAAATCCAAAGAGTGTCAAAGGCATCGTAAAATAATCAGGTCTTTAATCCAAATCTTCTGAGACACAAAGGCTAAAAATATTGCGATTATCATATCGTGAGTTCAGTATTTGTATCGAATCGTGACGAATGCATCATGACACCCCTAATTATAATAAAATATTCAAAACGAATGTCCAGGAACAATTGAGCAGTCGCAGAGAGTTTGATTGACAGGCGATCTGACCAATCATATGCTTTGTCCGACAAAGCAGTCAGGAGAGTTAGTAGATTAACGTTCGAGGAATTGAACTTGAAAAAAAAGTGTACTGACGTCTTTCTGTGGTTAAAACATTCCTGATGTTCATTTGATGCTATAAATTAACTAGGAGGAAGAGATGATCGCAGGTTTAACGGAGCGATCCGTCATGACATTAAAAAGCCACAAAACGGTATTTATTGTTTAAATATCCGTAAAAAAAAAAAAGTTGAAAGTTGAAACTGTTTCATATCAAAAGTAAGCTGGTCTGTCCTGTCTGTCTGTCTCTCTGCTCCACAATATATTTTTCACCGCGTGAGAACATGGTGTGAGAGAGAGGCGTAGCTTGTCGGACATAGCAACAGTAACTAAAGGGGGCGGGTCTTTGCGAACGGCCAATTGTCCTTCAAGACAACACTAGATCTGATTGTGTTCATGTCTGTGGAGGTCTCAGATATTAGTGGTAGGGGTTATCCATCACTTCATCAGAGTGGTGCATGATTTCTCATCATAGACCAGCCAGGACATCAACAGAACCGTTATTAACGCGAACCAAACCGTATTTCCTTCTGAACGTCTCTCACCTCTTTAGTGGCCCACTGGAACCCAGCAACAACGCTGTCCTTGATCTCGTTCAGGTACTGCACTCCCTTGGTCACGTCCACCAGGACGTTGGGTCCGGTTCCGTCGGGTCCGAAGCACCAGATCTTACGGGCCTCTGTGACCTCCCACTCGTATTTGTCGGCCAGATAACGGGCGCGGGTCTTGAGCTCCTGACGGGACGACACGTCACCCTTGTCGATGTCTTCGGCGAGACCGTCTGGGAACGGTCTGGCCTTCATGTAGAGACGGTTGTGTTTGTTGGGGGACTTGGACAAGCACATCTGGTCTGATTCGGCACTGACCGTCTCCCTGTATGACACAACGGGGTCCGATTTCTGTTGGAGAACGAGACCGACGGGTTATAGGTTACATGCATTTAAATGTACTGCCTAATTAGCTTCACAGACTGATTGAAATACGACAGATACAACAAACACTAAAAATGTTAAAAAAAAATTACAATCACTAACAGTAGTTAAAGTGCCCATATTATACACATTTACAAGTTCATAATTTAATTGTTTGGGGTCTGCTAAAATACACTTGAATGATTTAAAGATAAAAAAAATTTATAAACTGTATATAAATAAACTTTATAAACCCTCTCCCTGAAACACTGTTTAGGGTGCATCAACACCTTTAACGTGTCTAACCTTTGAGTTCTGCACTTTTGTTTACCAGATGGTGCAATTTTCTCAGGTTTGGTCTATAAAGGAAATACTCGTTTTTATTCCCGTTTTCTGCTTCTGCATATTATAGAGCGAATAATGCAGCTATAATTTTGTGTGGGTGTGTTGCTATGGAGTGTGGTTTGTATGAGTAATAAAAAAAGAAAAGTGTGTCGGTAATATTGGAGAGAAAAGCTACAGCAAATCCAACCACTGTGTCCCAGTGAGTTTTGCTGGCATCTAATGGGGAAAATCAGGTACTGCACCCAAACACAATCTGACTGAAAGCTCATTTTTTGAGATATCAACTCATGACTTAAGATTTATGGCTTTGAATTTCTAGCAGTTTTAGAGTTCAACATGCTTCATAAAATATATATTTTAAATTAAAGTTCATAAATAATTTTCATAAACCTCTATAACTTTAAACTTTACTTCAACAAGGGTCTTTAAAATGAGAATGCATCTTCACATTTTTATCAGTTTTGATAGGGGTGGGCCAAAAAATTATTTTTAAAATGTGGCCGATGCAAAATCGATTCTCAAAGGCCAAAAATAAATTTTCCCATATTTATTTATACCTATCACCCAAAAGCCAGTATTAGTTTTCCTACAGTGTTCATAGGCGTGCAGCCTCCATGTTACAGCTAATGCTGTGAGATTTTATGTTAGTTTTATCTTAAACATAAAATAACCTGATCCTGATTTGATCAAGGCATGCGACTGTTCTGACTTTAATTTTCAGCATCAATTTTTCATCTTGCATCAAAATCCTGTCTATTCATTGTATGCATTTGAAGGTGGGTTTTAATGAACCCAATAAAAAGAGTTTAATATACAGGTTTGTGGCTTTATTTCTCTCCACATATAACCACTCGTAAACTTATGTTCACCGTTTAAAAATAAATAAATATAGGATTTGTATTAAATATATATTCATTGAGTCGAATCGGGAATAAAATCGGAATTGAATTCAGAGCTTGCGAATCGAAATCGAATTGGAACATCTGGATCGATACCCAGCCCTAAGTTTTGACAGACATTTTTGTCTTCTATGGACCCGTGTAACTTTTTTAATTGACGCACAAGGGTTAAAGACAGCTGTTCATGCACAAACCTTAAGTGGAATGCAAGCATGGTCCTCCTCCAGATCTTTAAGGCAGATTTCCAGGTGAAGTTCTCCAGCGCCAGCGATGATGTGTTCTCCAGACTCCTCAATGATGCACTGCACCATGGGGTCGGACTTGGCCAGACGTTTGAGTCCCTCCACTAGTTTGGGCAGGTCAGCAGGGTTCTTGGCCTCCACCGCCACTCGGACCACAGGGCTGACGCTGAACTTCATCACACGCATGTTGTGGGCATGCTCGTAGGTCGAGATGGTCCCGGTCTTCACCAAATACTGGTCCACACCAACCAGACCCACGATGTTACCGCATGGCACGTCTTCAATGGGCTCAACGTAACGTCCCATCATCAAAATGGTCCTGGAATTAACATTCAGGGTTAAAAAGGAGGTACACTTGTTATATATATATATACCTGGTTTAAGAGTTAATCATGTTAATCCAATAAAAAGTGTGTTTACATGTAGGGGTGGGCGATATGGCAAAAATATCATATCACGTTTTTTTCCAGGAAAATCACGATTCACGATTTTATCACGATTCCTTTTCATGTTTTACTATTTTGCAAGTGACTGAGCATCACAGCCAAACTAATGTCCCTATTTTAAAAACAAAGCCTTAGGTAACAAACTATAAAATAAAAAAAGAATGGCAGACATTTAGGCCAAAGTGGCAAAGATAAAACATATTTGTCATTGTCTTTGTTATTAAAAATTAAGAACAAAGATACACATACACAACTTAATATACAAATGAAATAAACAGTGCTTTTTTCAGCTACAGGTGTATTTAACAGCATTGAAGAAAGTAATTAAATGAAAAAAATATGAAAATAAAACAACATCGACTTCACTGTATAAATTTTACATTGAGAACTTTAATAGTAGCTTTAATAAGAATCAGTCAAGAGTGAGTGAGATGCTCTTTGTATTTTGTTGTTTTATTAACAGGGATAGTTCTCCCAAAAATTTTAATTATCTCAAGCCGCTTTTAACCCGAATAAGTCTCCCTCTTCTGTTGAAAATAAGTTATTTGGAGGAATGTGGGTAAACAAACAGTTGATGTACCACAGTGACTTCCATAATAGTTTTTTCCCACTATGGTCAATGGGGACCAGCAACTGCCCGGTTAACCACACTCCTCAAAATATCTTCTTTTATGTTCAGCACAAGAAAGAAATTAATACAGGTATGGAACAACATTAGAGAGTGAGTAAATAATGACAATTTTTATTTTTGGGTAACTGTCCCTTTAAGGACAAGCGGCAGCATGTTTACTATTAGGGCTACTGTCACTTTAAGATCCGCGCGCAACGAGTCTAATATACACGCATTTGACAAGCAGATTTTTTCTTCATTTTTTCTATTGTTCTTTCACTTTACACATAACCAACTTTGTTTATGTAAACCTTGTGTGTATTTGACAGTATTAGCGCAATAAGACTCGAAAGATAACTTAGTCCAGTAATCAGACGCTGTTAGACAGGCTTTAGTGCATGTGCGCGTCGGGTGTATTGCACTCAGAAAAGCGCCCGTTAGAACAGCGCATCAGCAGTGAATGACATGTTTAACCGGCAAGGCTTTAAAGCACATGCAAATAATTAATTTTTATGAACTACAGTGTCCCGTTCCTCTGCATTTCATGTGGATATACGTCGTGCTGTACAGCATGTTGAGACGGAGGCGCTAGAAATGCAAACTGATAAAATGGACGATCCTACGATATTTCTTCAAAAGCAGATCGTGGAGACATTAATCGTCCACGATCAAAAATCGTAATATCGCACACCCCTATTTACATGCGTGTACAGAGTATAATATATGCATACAGTATATACATGCAAATATTTCTTAAATATATACACGCATGTGTGCAATATTTAAACAATTATTATACACAGTAAACACACTTATGTTGGATGCAATTATAATTTTTAAATTATTTCAGTGCATCACTAGTGTTAATGCATCTGGGGCGCAACAAACCTCTGGATGGGCTTCAGGTAAAGATCCTCCTTTTTCCCAGGGGTGAAGTTTGGTCCCATGATTCGCACTTTCAGCCCAGTGGACACGACACCAGAGAACACGCGGCCGAAAGCATAGAAACGGCCCTTATCGGTGGTTGGCACCATTTTTGAGATGTACATCATGAGGGGAGCCTTCGGGTCGCAGTTCTTAACACCTGTGACGAGAACAAAATCAGAAATGTAAGATAGTCAAAGGCTAACTGTGCATTAAAATATTTTAATGCACACACCGTAGAAGCAAAGAACCACCCGACATGAAGTGCATTCAAATGGTTTAATGCACACCTAGCTCTGGATTCTCCCACTTACACCACGGCTATTCTCAAGCATTGACGAGTTAAAGCTGTTATTAAATGTTTGTAGCACAATATTTGACCAGAAGGGTAAAATTTATGGTTATTTTCATCAGTTACGCTTGAGTTAGATATTACTCATTAGATTTGGCATTTTCCCCGCTTTAGATCAGACACTGATAAAGTAGTCCGTAAGATTATGTTTATTTGAATAAATAACATTCATTTCAAATAATTATCGAGAGAGATGCGTGAAGTGATCTACTTGCATCTTTCTACTAATAGTGCGCTTAGATGAAAGCAGTGCACTAACATAGAACAGTGATTACATTAAACCATTTTAAAGCACATCTTTCGGCCAATCAGAATAGAGCATTCAGATTAACCGTGGCATAATTCAATACAAAACAGCCAGGGCCAGATGTATCTCATTGTGGCATGGGAAAAAGAAATCACACACTCAAAACATCTAGTTCTTCATTTACCATTGCATTGCAAACAAGCAGCAACGGTGCAAACTGCATGCGCCGCTTCAATGACGATAAGAGGCGTTGTTGAGTTAAAAAGGTGTTCGACAGTTTGAGGATCCAATGGCGTTACGAGGTTTAGTCATTAGCTTTTTTTAATACGTTTCAATTGGTTGTATATGCAAAACCCCATGACAGACATAAAGGGTGACCAATAGTAATGATTTATGAGAAAAACAAAAAAACAAGGTTTGTTTGAGAGTGACGATATTTGAAACTGTTAATTTAGATACGAATCGTGTAATTTAATTTCACACTAATGGTAAAACATTATTTTAAGGTGATGTAGTTACATTGTATTGACTGTAGGCTTATTGTTAGGGTTAATTGTAATGCATAATTTCCTATTATTACTGTAAAAAGTACATGTAGTAACCTTTAAATAAAGTTACCAAAAATGATACATCTCTATATTTCTCCCGGACGTGCAATAATAGGCACGTGCCTGTAATTGTTATGCATAAGCCTAAATCCGGCCCTGCACACAGCAGAGAAACGTATGACCGACTGTCGTACCCATGGCAGCTTCATCATCTCCAGGTCCTTCGTACAGCAGCTCGCAGCGGTACCTCTGGGCCGTGACGGGAGAGGGCAGGTGGATGGTGATCATCTGAAGCAGAGCTTCTCCTGCGGGCAGCCAGCGGCGCATCACGGCCTTCAGCAGCGGCTTGCCTTCCTTCTCCTTATCCTCGGCGTCCAGCTTGATGTCCAGCTTCTCGATCAGTTTGGCGGTGTCGTCCTTCTTGAAGTTCATGATGGCATCGAACACCTGGACATTGAGGAAGTGAGGTATGATCACCAGAGTATCTAAAACAGATTTGAGGCTTGTTCGTAGGGTTGAGTACCGAACTCGGTACTTTTAATGGCACCGACCGAATTCTGTGGGCACTACAGAGAACCAATTCACATTAAATCAATCGGTGTCAAATTTCGGAGCCCGAGAACTCATCTGGGCGTGAGACTATTTAAAGGACAAGTTCGTTATTTTACACTTAAAGCCCTGTTTTCAGATCGTTTCTGATTAAATAGAACGGTTAAGTTTAAAATTTGGACAGATGCTGCTGTCCCGAGAGTTTTAGTTTTCTTTCGCTTCCCCCCCCCCACCTCCATAGTGGCTGCATAGGTGCACAGGAATAATCCTTCCTAAAACGCATTAAACTTCATTTACAAAGACATGAAACTCACCGAGTGGTCAGGGGTGTTCACTGATATGCTCACACAAAAATCGCTGCAAAAGATGCTTTTCGGGACAGCAGCATCTGTCCAAATTTTAAACTTAACCGTTCTATTTCATCAGAAACGATCTGAAAACAGGGCTTTAGGTGTAAAATAACGAACTTGTCCTTTAAGTACGAATCCTGGATGGTGTGTGTGAATGAGTGGCAGTTTCATTTACCACACACACGTGACGCTCTGTGTTTTTCAGCCTCTGCCGTCTCACTATATGAGAACATGAACGCATATCCAGAGCCGCTCTGAGAGCCACCGAAGTTCATCAGCATTTTACAGTTTCATTTAAGAAAAACTATCGATATATCATTAACATACGGAAACTCAAAAGGTCTTCACCACAACCCGTCAAAATAAAAGTTTGGTTTAACTTGACAATATATTACTGTTGTATGGTAGATTTTATACATCTTAATTTGATAATACTAAAACTAATATAAATGTAAAAAATATATATTTTAAGAAATAAATCAGTTTTTCTTCTACGTTGTAATTTTAAAAGTATAAAGCTCAGTTGTGCCGCACGTTTGAAAAAAAAAAAAAAAAACATTAAATTAACGTTTTATGTCTTTATTTGATTACTAGAAAATTCACAACCGAATTTGTGGAAAACAAACATTTCAGAGATTTTTTTTTTTACTACTAAAATGGTTGTTTCTATTCATATTCAAGCATCACAGACATTGGCAGACAGCGATAAGGCAGCTCTGGCATAATGTCAATAACACTTCTACAAATGACTTCGTTTCTTTACAGTTATTGAGGTAAACATTCCTAAAGTACCGGAAAAAAAGAAGGTACGGTTGGGTACCGGCACCGGTTAATATGTGAACGGTACCCAACCCTACTTGTTTGGTTGACAAACCGATTCATACCTTGAAGATTGGGTCCAGGATGAGCTGGGCGAAGGTGCGGGGCAGTTTCTTTCCTTCAGGGCTGGTGGCGGACTTGCTGAATTTACCATTGGCCGGGTCAAAGTACCTGGAAGAGCAGCAGAGAATGAGTAACATGAATTTTGCTTAATTTAATAGGCACGAGTAATTTATTAGTTAAAATTTTTGGGTTCACTACAAGTTTTTTTTTTTTTTTTAGCAAGATGCATTAATCAGATGATGGGTAATGACTGCATAATGTTACAATATATATATATTTTTTTTAAAAGCTCTTTTGAACTTTCCATTCATCAATACTGAAAAAATTAAATATTTTCATAATTGATAATAAATGTTTCTTGAGCAGCAAATCAGCATATACAAACCTGATGAAGGATCATGTGACAGTGAAGACTGCAGTAATGATGCTGTACATTCAGCTTTGATCACAAGAATAAATTACAGTTTACTATATATTCACATAGTAAACTTAAAATTGCAATTTCATAATTATTTTATTTTTTTTAATCAAATTAACAGCGTCGCTGAGCATTGGAGAATTTTTGATGATTATTCAACTCGCATGAATGAATAAAAATGATATTTATGGTTTATTTCGTGGTTATTTTATCCTGGCGAGACTCACCTGTCACCCCAGAGTTTCTTCATCATGTCCTCCACTTTCTTACAGCGCTCAGCCGGGCTCAGCTGACCTTCACCTTTAGCAGCAAACTTGGACACGTACATCTCAGCAAACTGCTTCAGAGTGAAGGCCCAGCCGTGCAGACCGGAGCCAAAGCCCACGGTACCGATCACTGGATCAATCTGAGAGAAAGCAGAATATGGATCAGAAATCAACCGAACTACATCCCTGCTCGAACATCATTTGCTATTGCTATTAAAAATCACGGTAACACTTTACAATAAGGTTAATTAGTTAACCTTACTAAGAATGAATACTTTTACAGCATTAATTCATCTTAGTTGATATTAATTTCAACATTTACTAATACATTATTAAAAATGAAAGGTAGTATTTGTTAACATTAGTTAATTCACTTCATGTTTATTTGTAAAGCGCTTTTCACAATACACATTTTAAAGCAGCTTTACAGAAAATGCATACAATTTAGAGTCTGTTATCAGGTAACGGTCTAAGTATTTCAGAAATGTACATATACAAAAGTCACAGTAAGCTAAAAATGTATTAATTTAAACAATGCAAGCATTTAATGCAGAAACAATGAGCTCATTGAAGTAATGAATACTTGTTTGTTATGAAATTTAAAAAAATTTAGCATTGGTGCGTGTTGATTCAGTGTTTGAGTCATATCTGAACTAACATGACCAAACAATTAACTGTATTGCTCATTGTTCGTTAATACATTAATGTTAACTAATGAAACCTTATTGTAAAGTGTTACCAAAAATCACTAAAGAATCAGCGCAGGTCTCAGATATTGGTTTAGTAAGTGTTCGTCAGCTCATCAGAGTGGTGCATGATTTCTCCTCATTGACCATTTTAGCATGTTAAAGGTTTAAGTGAAGGAGTGCATGTTCTCACCATGATGTTACCCATGGGTCCATTCTCGTCCTCCCCGTATGTGGAGATGATGACGTTTACGTTCTCCACGATGCGCTGGAAGGTTTGGTAAAGCTCTTCAGGCTCCAGCTGCAGCTCCAGCAGGGCCCGGTCCATCTTGTTCATCATCAGCACGGGCTTAATACGCTCGGCGATGGCCTGTCTCAGCACCGTCTCGGTCTGCACGCACACACCTGAGCAAAAAGCACACTTAGCAGCCTGTAGATTCAGCAACCGGCTAATTTTAAACCCCATGAAGGTCATAACTAGGGCCCTATGCTATGACAGTCATTTAAAATGAATGAACAATGACCACTTTTTGGGTGACCTATTGCTTTAGCTGTATAGTTATGCAGTTCCAGCCATAACACACACTGAACATGAACACCAGGTTGCTATGCGACGCATACACATCACTGAAAGCCCTAATAAGTTGCAGAAAAAACGCATTACATAACGCCTGAGACCCTAAGGAACAATTTCCCTTCGAGACAACACTAGATCTGATTGTGTTCATGTCTGTGGAGGTCTCAGATATTAGTGGTAGGGGTTATCCATCACTTCATCAGAGTGGTGCATGATTTCTCATCATAGACCAGCCAGGACATCAACAGAACCACAAACTAAGGCTTTACGATATTGAAGAAATGCGATTAACTCATTAAATGCAATATTCGATACGATAATGCTTAAAGTGTGTAAAATAGTAGCATAAGAAGTGTTATTTTAACATCAGTGGGGTTTAGGGGTTCAGGTTATCCAACATTGGGGTTATTTAACAGAAACTGAATAATCAAAGGAAAAAATAAAACACTGCTTGGTTTTCACTGTATGAATTAAATACATCCTGATTCTTATTAAAGCTACAAAAGTTATTCAGCCAAGAGCAGCGAGTGATTTTCTTTGTCTTTTATTAACAACCACAGTTCTTGCGATATGCATATTGCGATATATACATGCGTGATATTTCAATATGTTGTGCACGTGCAGCCCTAACTAGGGCCCTATGACAGGGTTCATACAGACACTGCAAAAACGAAATTTCAGGACTACTTCGTTTGTCAATGATCGCAGTTATCAAAACAAGATCTTTATTATCTTTCAAATTCTAAAAAAGGTAAATGGCTAACCAAAAAATAAACTAATGAAACAAAAGCAACGACATTAAAGGATACTACGACAAAGATATTGCTTTCCTCATTCAAACTGATTTTTTCTCCGATGAATATATGATTGACCTGAAGAATGATAGGAATCAAACACTTGGATATTTCTATGAGTAAAATGGCTTTATATCAGACGGTTTGCAGCGTTGATTTTGTGTGAAAAGATTGTTGAAATTCAACTAATTTCGCATATATTGTCTTTCAATAATTCAAGCGCTTTTCAAGTACCTTTTCATAAATATGTCTGTTTTCCAGGACTTAAATTTCAAAACGTCAAACTCAAGTCCTTCAACAACCTTGTACGATCCCTTCTATAAAATCAGTCCTTTTTAAGACCGAATTTGGTGATTCATTCTGTGCTACACCTAAATGACCGTATGATGCACTGTAAAACATTTACCAGAGACGCAATCCACCACAACCAGAGCTCCGTCTGTGACACGCAGAGCGGCCGTGACCTCCGAGGAGAAGTCCACGTGGCCGGGAGAGTCGATCAGGTTGATGAGGAAACCCAACCCATCCTTGCACTGCTTAATGAAGGCCATGTCGTTCTCGTTCAGCTCGTAGTACAAGGAGATGGCGCTGTTAAAGAGGCACAACGGAAGAGAACTCAATCAGTATTAGACACTCGGCTTTACTTTTTGTTTCTGTTCTAGTGAGCATGTCACAGATAATTGGTTTGGGTTATGCTAGTCATCACAAGGTTGGTTCTCTCAACATAGAAACTGCACAAATATTTAATTTTATCCCAGAGTGGGACTCGATACCATAAAGCACCGACATGGCAGGTACTTTGCCCTCATGCATATCACAACCACTCCCTACAATATCATGTGTAGTCATGACATGGATGATAGTTTATTTGATTGCATTGCAATATTAAAGTTCCCTGATATTTCCAGGTTTTGTTATGCTTGATAATGTTTATATTAATTTAATATACAGGCTTGAAATGTTAAAATATCCTGACATGTCCAGGTTTAGAAACGCATGATATTGTTATGCATTTTATTTATAGGCTTGCAATATTAAAATTCCCTGAGGTCTCCAGGTTTAGTTATCCATTCTAATGCTTATATACATTTAATATCCAGGCTTGAAATGTTACAATTTCAAGTTTAGTTATGCATGATAATGTTTCTATGCATTTAGCTGTATTTTATTTACAGGCTAGAAATATAAAAAATCCCTGATATTTCCAGGTTTAGTTATGAATGCTAATGTTTATATGAATTTAATTGCATTTTATTTACAGGCTTGCAATATTAAAATCTCCTGATGTTCCATATGAATTTAATTGCATTTTATTTACAGGCTTGCAATATTAAAATCTCCTGATGTTTCCAGGTGCCTTACGTGGACTTGATGGTGATGCAGCGCTCCTGCTCATCTTTGCGAGTGTCAGTGAAGCGGGTCTCTCCGGCGCGGGCGGAAGCGATAATTCCAGCCTTGGACACCAGAGAGTCGGTCAGTGTAGACTTCCCGTGGTCTACGTGCGCAATCACGGACATGTTACGGATGTTAGACTTCTTGTCCATGATGGCACGGATCTGGTCGACTGTGAAGTTCACCTGGAAGAGAGCAGTGAGATATTATATATAACATTGTGCCCAAATGTCGACTTAACCGGTGGGGGAGGGATGTGTGGGATTTCCCCCTTTCTGGTCAATGTATCCCTGCCTCTGCTTAATTATTGTTATCCCCGGTGGGAATAAATTTTAGAGGTCGACCGATTCATCGGTTTTGCCGATTAATCGGCACCGATTGTTGACTGGTGGAACTATCGTTATCGGCAAAAATATATACCGATAGTTTTTCCTGGTTGCGTCCATTGCTGGAGCGGCTGAGAAGCGCACGCTGTCATTCATTACACAGTGTAAGAGCTGAGATGGGTCTGCTGGCATGATGCAGTACAAGAGCGGCCTCTAGAGGTGTAATAAAAACTCGTGCCTCGTGTTGTTTATTTCGACACGTGATTCTGCGTGCTGCACTGAGAGCACATGCTGCACGGAGAGCGCTGACATCAGATGCACGTTTAAAGCACCGACAGCTCAAATGTATGTATACAGTACATTTTGTCATATCATTATAAAGTGATTAATTTGTTGACTAAATGCTGCATTAGTAGAGAAAGAACAGCACAACAGTATGTTTGTTTGCCTTCGAGGCTGAGAGGACGCTAACATTAGTAGTACCTCAAGCGGTTAAAACACTGACAAACATAAACGTAAGTCCGACCCGAATGTTTAATGTCACAATTGTTACCTCTATTTGCATTAGTTCATATCCAGCTGGTCACTTTTATGCATTAAATATGCAAAGAAGTTGCATATTTAAAGCTAGAGACGTAAGCAAACTGATATGTTCATACAGCCGACAGAAACATAACCGAATCAGAAAAGCATTTCGGTTATTTATTTTTTTCATCTTCACTTTAATACAAATTTTGTTTTTTTTTAATTAAGTTGGCTTGAAAAGAACAGTTAAATAGTTACATTTTGAATGTAACTAGTTTTATTTGTTATTTTGTTATTTAGAGTATTACTTTTTGTTTCAGTTTGAATGAATGTCTTTTATTGACTTAAATATTTATTCACATTTATATATTTATTTCATTTAGCATGTTTTCATGGTTCAATACAGTTTTTTTTATTTTTATAATATAGTTCAGCACTGTTTTACTTGGGAGTGTTATGTTTGTTTTTATCCAGTATGAATTTTAAAAACTATCGGTTCATTAATCGGTTATCGGCAAGTATGGCCCAACCTAGCTATCATTATCGGTAAAATCCACTATCGGTCGACCTCTAATAAATTTATCCTCCCCTCATAGTGCTACTACATAGTGGCGAGACGGATCACAAAACTTATCACGGATCTGTAGTTTGATTAAAATCATTTTATTTTAAAATGATTACTCACTCACTCTTGAGCGTCTGGCGCGAGTGATTTCAATGTTAAGTCAATGTAACGCGCGTCTAGAGATCCTGCGGCGCGGTAGACACGAGCCTCATTCGTGCGTCCAGTTTGCGCGAATGAGGCGAATTGCTATCACAGATAATGTCTTTTCTATAATTTCACTGTAGCTCAGCATCGCGATGTAAAGTTAACGTTATTGCATGATCACAGTTCATATGTGTGGGGAAAGATAAGTTATTAGAGTAAAAATATTGCGTTAGGCTATTTCAGTTAAGAAAAAAAGAAAATAGATTTTACAATTCCTCCAAATGCAGTGATGAAGTTCATGTTCTCATGATTTATTTTTATGAATAAAAATTTTTCAAAACACCCCCCCCCCCCTCAGTTTTTTTCACAAATCGCACCCTGTATGTGTATATATATATATAGTCACACACATAACGCTATCCACAAATATCAGATGTGTCATGTTCAATATAAATCAAGTGTCACGCGCTTATAGCAGAGCCTGTCAAAAGTATAATATACTGGCAGTAACGCGTTAATGGGTTTTTTAGCAGTACTTTGCCGCTATTGTGTTACACATTAAACGCAATGGCGAATAAGGCACCGCTTAAATGAACCTCCATAAATATTAATCGCTTTGTGCCCTTTCTCCCGGAAGCCGTTACGCAAACAATAGGCGGCCATGTGTGTGTGATGATGTGGCCACGCTGATAACCGCACTGGTCCCACGTGACTGCGGAGTACCGGTGCGCGTGCGGCCAGACTGAACACTCCCGACACCTGCCGTTATAACCCAACCGGCAAACTGAATAAAATCACACACAGACCCTCACAAACAGGCGAAAAACATATGAACCATGAGTAGAAATACATCATGAAGATACAGAAATAAAAAAGGGCTACCAGTGAATTATATATATTAGATGTTCCTCATACACACGATTATTTTTTCACAATACGTGGCATCGTGAGCTAACAGGCTAGCCCGGTCTGACAGAACCGGGAAAACCAAACTAACCGACTCAAAATTGAACAATACGGCTGTGGTTTGAGTCACTTCACTGAGAATGTAATAAACTACTTATAACACCGTTACAAAACAACGACAAATGATTTGCAGTGTTTTAATAAATGAGTCATGCCGCAAAACATCCGCTGCCATTTTGTTTTTTGGAAAACAACTAGCGGGCCTTTTCCCTTAAACATCTAACCGAAAATCCCGTTAAACACAAAAATGATTAATCTAATATCTGAATCCGCTCCCCCGCACACCGGTATCTAATCAGACAATGTGTATGATACGCACCATTTTGACAGATGGTTCTGGATTCACTCAGCACTGATATTGGAACAGAGAGCACGCTGCCTTCCGCTGGTGGGGGACAGGCAGGGGAGAAGGACGCGTCACGCGCGGCGCGCGCTTATATTCAGACGACGCGTTCATCTGAGCGTCATGACGCAGAGACAACGCTGGAATATATAGAGAGCCTAAGTCCCGCCCCTCCGCTTCCGGCTCATGGGACCTTATTTCGGAAAAAATATGTATGGTAGTCAATGGCGAGAGACAACTTATCTTTTTATTCCGTCTGAACTGTGCCCTGAATTACACATATGATGTTTGTCAATTTAAAAGATAATTATGAAAGTCAAGAAAGTCGTAGTTTGTCATAAAACAGAAGAGTAACATGTAGTTTTATGTGAAAATCGCTCAATGAACTACATCTCTCGTCTAGCACTATACGTCACCGTTGCTCGTGTGTGTGCGGTCTGGTACAACACACTCCGGCATGACGGCGTAACGTTACGATTATAACGTAAGACTATAGAAAAATGACAGACGTCAGCTTCAGTAAAGTTAGCTTCAGTAAAGTTAGCATTATTCATTGAGAGAAAAGGTATGACGTCACATGTGCGCCTTTTCGGTTTGTAGTCTTTGTAATTACGTATTTTCACAGTCTTATACCTCCACAGTTTTACATCAAACTGCGACTTTCTTGACTTTAAAATGTATCTTATAAATTGACAAACATCATATGTGTAATTCAGGGCACAATTCAAACGAGATCAAAATATTTGTTGTCTCTCGCCATTGACTACCATACAATATTTTTCCGAAATAAGGTCCCATGATGGTCAACCGGAAAGGGAGGGACTTAGGCTCTCTATAGCCTAGCTCCTCCTATTGTCACACACAAGCAATCAATATCCATCCAATGTGAAATACAGCATTTACCATCCATAATGGCATGGCCGAAATTAAAAGAAAAAACAAATAAATAAATGCCACGTCCATATATAAATGCTTAAGTATGACGATAGTTGTACACTAAAAAAGATATATATATATATATATAAATAAATGCCACATCCATATATGACTGCTTAAATATGACGCTAGTTGTACAATATGTAAGTAATTAAATACATAAATAAGTAAATGCCACATCCATTAATATAGAAATGTTTAAATAGGACACTAGTTGTACAATATTTAAGTAAATAAATAAATGAATGAACAAAAAAATTAATTAATGCCACATCCATGAATATATAAATGTGACTCTAGTTGTACAATATTTAAGTAAATAAATAAGTAAATGCCACATCCATTAATATACAAATGCTTAAATAGGACGCTAGTTGTACAATATTTAAGTAAATAAATTAATTAATTTATTAATTAATGCCACATCCATGAATATATAAATGCTTAAATAGGACGCTAGTTGTACAATATTTAAGTAAATAAATAAAGTAATTAATTAATGCCACATCCATGAATATATAAATGTTTAAATGTGACTCTAGTTGTACTATATTTAAATAAATAAATAAATGCCACATCCATGAACATTACATGGGACTAATATGAAAAAATATTTAAATAAATAAACAGTAAAATACATGCACATATAACTGCGGGAATATGACGTTATTTGTATAATATTTAAGCAAATAATAGAATAAATACATACAAAATAAACTACATACATTTCGACTTGTCCTAAACATTTTAGTGTTTACATGATTATTTTTATTGCATTACTTTTTATAATTAAATAATCAATCCATTCATTCATTCATTCATTCGTTCGTTCATTCATTCATTCATTCATTCATTCATTCATTCATTCATTCATTCATTCATTCATTCATTCATTCGTATATTAATGTTTTATTGCTTTACTTGTGTAAATACATAACTTTGAAGATAATTTGTGGTCAAAGGCCCTTTTATAACGAAATGCGAGGTGTGTTTAAATAGTTTTAAATAATAATATAATTTCATTGTGGAAAATAAATTATGCAGTTGCAGTTGCAGTTGCTCGGGAAATATAGCATACCCTTTAAAAATATGAATAAATATTTAGTTTGTCATTATTATATGAGGCGGAACCTATTATTTCTCTACACAGATCTCACCCGAGCCACATTAAAGACAACGCAACGCAGGGCTTTGTCGTAATTCACGAAGCATTTACGTCAGTTAAATTCCGTTGCGTTCAGTTGCTGTTCTACGCTTGCGCTGTTTGCGTACTGCCTACCGTCTTGTTCCCATCCAGGGTGGGTTTGGTTTGGTTTTATCATAAGGGTCCAGGTTGGGTGTTGGTGAGTTTCAGGAATATTATCAGTTTTGTTTTTAAATCGCTTTGAGTACGAATAAATGTCACTCTCAGGTACTGTAACCTACAGCGAGTGTTTTACGTTAATAAACAATGTTTTTGTGTTAGTCACGCTTGATTGCAGTGTACCGCGTCTATATAATGTCGTTAGTGATGCTATCAGAGGTGATGACGTACAATAATATTGAACGATTTCCAAATGTACTATGGTATTTGAAGTTTCTCGAAGTTGAATATCATGGTACATGCCTAAACACAGACAATAAAGGCCAACAGAAGCACTGAAACTGCACCTCTTGTGTGATGTATTATTCAGCATCTGTTGCAGTCATGGCGAAACGCAGGATAACTCAGGAGACCTTTGATGCTGTGGTCAGAGAAAACATCGAGGAGTTTGACATGGAGGGCAGCGAAGCTTTGAAAGAGGCCATCGAGCAGTTCGAATCTCAGGGTGAGTAATGTAATAATTCCAGTAGAGGTTCAATTCCTAACTTGTTTATTAACAAATGAAAAATCATCTCTGCCTTTAGTTTTAATTCATGTGTCTGATTAATTATTCTGTGCACCCTGCGTGTATATATATATGTATATGCATTTATGTGGACATATTTATGAATATATTATGTATATGCATGGATCTGGACGCACACACACACACACACACACACTAGCTATATATATGTATACTATGCATGCATGTGGACGTATATGAACATGTATACTATGCATGCATGTGGACATATATATGAATATATTATGTATATGCATGGATCTGGACGCACACACACACACACACACACACACACACACTAGCTATATATATGTATACTATGCATGCATGTGGACATATATATGAACATGTATACTATGCATGCAGACATATATATATGAACATGTATACTGTGCATGCATGTGGACATATATGAACGTATATGCATGTGTTGTGGACATATGAACATGTATATGCATGCATGTGGATATGAACATGTATATGTATGCATGTGGACATATATATGAACATGTATACTATGCATGCAGACATATATATATGAACATGTATACTGTGCATGCATGTGTACGTATAAGAACATGTATAGGCATGCATGTGGACACGTATATGTATACTATGCATGCAGACATATATATATATATGAACATGTATACTGTGCATGCATGTGGACATGTATATGCATGCATGTATAGGTATAAATGCATGTATGTACATGGATACATAAGTATAAAATATTTATATATACATGCACACACACAACATTTACTAAGGTATCTCATATAGCTCATATTCATTGAGAGTCTACATGGAATATTTGTACTTTTAAAAATTAAATTTTTGCATTGAATGACTATTTAATTGACCTACAAAAAGGTGATTTAAAATGTCCTGTAACTCAAACAGTAGAGTAACTTGTAACTTGCAACGCCAAGGTCACGGGTTCGATTCCCAGGGAAAGCAAGAACTGATAAGAATGTAAATGTGTACCTTGAAATGCAATGTAAGTCGCTTTGGATAAAAGCGTCTCTGCCAAATGCATAAATGTAAATACATATGCATATCCTGTGCATATGATGCATGATAATGAAGTGATCTGATTATTACTCACAGGTGTGGATCTCGCCTTCATTGTTAAAGCAGTGCCGAAAGTTTGTTCTGAAGAAAACGCAGAGAATCAAACTCACGAGGTTCTTCAGGTAAATCTTCATGAGATGCAGCTAAACTAACCTCACTACCTCACTTCCACAGAGTTTTCATGTTTTATATTTAAGTCATTATTCTTTTCATTTAATTATTCTTCTATTTAAAGGGTTAGTTCATCCAAAAATATAAACTCTGTCAGTAATGACTCTCCCTCATGTTGTTCCCCGTCAGACTTTCCTTCATCTTCGGGACACAAATGAAGATATTAGTGATTAAATCTGAGCGCTGTCTCACTCCTCCAGAGGCTTCTGTTGTAATTGAAACTTGCCGGCCCAGAATGTTAGTAAAGACAATGTTTAAAATAGTCCGAGTGACGACAGCGGCTCAACCTTAAGATTATCAAGCGACAAGAAAACCAAAAAATAAGAACTTTATTGAACTCTTGATGTTCTTCTGTGTGTTCCTCTGAGTGAGTTCACGTAGTGTAACAGCGCAGCGCTTCTGGGTTGTACGTCAGAACGGAGGCTCACTATTGGCCGACGCTGGTCATGTGTGATGATGCGTGTGATGCTGGCCAATAGTAAGGCCATGGCAGTTTGCCTACAAGAAAGGCTGTAGTACTGAAGATGCAGTTGCTGCTTTAGTGCATATTATCTCTAAAAATCTAGATAAACCAAGAACAATTGTGAGAACTTTGTATACCGACGACTGTCGAACGGACATGTTAAATCAGTATATTTTGAAGTACTCTGATGATACTGTCCTAATATCTGTGTTGAATGACTTAGATAGTCCTGAGGTTCATCAACACGGTGTAAGTAAATTGATTGAGTGGTGTGAGAATAACGCTCTTATCATTAATACGAGTAAAACTGAGGAGATTGTATTTGGGTCAACGGCAGATATAGTGCCTGTCTTTATTCATAAGGACGAAATTAGACTGGTCAAGACATATAAGTATTTGGGAGTGACCATAGACGATATGTTATCCTGGAAAGATCACATTGAGACTCCATGTAAAAAGACAAAGCAGAGAATCTATTTTCTTCGCCTTCTTAGGTCTTTTAGTAAGAAGACAGATTCTTCTGCTGTTTTTTAGGTCTGTGATACTGAGTTTACTGCAATACTGCAATTCTAGTTGGTATAAAAGTCTGTCTGTCGTCAATCAATTAAAAATCTGCTCAAAGATAGTAGGTCAGCCGCTTGACAAGATTTATGACTCAATTTATCACAATAACATTCTCAGGCTGGCTAACAATATAGTTTCTAATCCCATGCATATTTTGCACAAAGAGTTCGAACTACTACCGTCAAAGCGGAGGTATAGAGTTCCCAAATTTAATAAGGTGAAGCTAAACACTCTTTTGTGCATCAGGCAATCGTAGCACTGAACAAAAAAACCTAATCAGAGATCAAGAGTATTGGGTTGGTGGGGCCGATGGATAAATGTTGTAATGATTGTATAACTGTGTGGTTTGAGTGAATGTTAATGTTGAATGTTTGTTAAATGTTGTGGTAAACATGGATACTGTCATGTAAAAAAAAAATTCAGACTTCAGTCTGACAATAAAGTAAAGTAAAGCCTACGTTCTGACGTACAACCCAGAAGCGCTGCGCTGTTACACTACGTGAACTCACTCACTCACTCAGTAATAACTGACAGAATTGTAATTTTTGAGTGAACTAACCCTTTAACCGGTTATATTTTCAGGCTTTAGAGTCGCTCAAAACTGCACTGGTGTCACCGTCCGCATGTCTCCGGGAGGATCTGAGAGTCTTCACCGAACAGTGTTCTCTCGGCTTCGCACAACGCTACCTGGCAGCTCAAAAGGAGGCGTATCCCACAATCCTCGCCTGCTGCCGGAGAGCCGGTGAAGAGAAAGAAGCGCTTTCTGTTGCTCTCTCCGCTCTCTCGGCGCTGACAGACGGCCAGCCGGATCTCCTGGACGTGGAAGGCCGAGAGTTTTTAATCGGCGCTTTGACGGCGCACCAGACGGACGCGTCTCTCACCTGCCTGTGTGTGCGCATCGTACGCCACTTCAGTCTGAAGCACGAGAACAACAGGCAGGGTTTGGTGAAGGCCGGCGTGCTGCCGCTGCTCACCCGCAGCATCACACGCCACACTGAACACCCCGAGGTCGTGAGGGAGGCCTGTGCCGCGCTCAGGGTCATGACCTTTGACGACGACTTGCGTGTTCCCTTTGGACAGGCTCATGAACACGCCAGGATGATCGTGGTTGAGCAGAACGGACTGAAAGTCATCGTTGAAGCTGCTAAAGGTGAGCCTGGGCATGCAATAATAAATAAAGGTCCTGTTCTTCGTGATCCCATTTTTTTAACTTTAGCTAGTGTGTAATATTGCTGCTAGAGCATAAATAATACCTGTAAAATTATAAAGCTCAAAGTTCAATGCCAAGCGAGATATTTGATTTAACAGAAGTCCCCTTTCAAAGCCGACCGCGAACGGCCGGTCCGGACTACATCCTCTACTTCCTGCTTTAATGACGTCACTAGAACAGTTTTTTGACTAAGCTCCGCCCACAGGAATACACAAAAAAAGGGGGCGTGGTCTTGTTGCGCTCCTACAGAGAAGAGGAAGAGTTGCGTTTGTAGAGTGTGTGTCGCCATGTCGTCGAGACGCTGTTATTTTCATTCCGGAGTCAGATCACGTTGTTTGGCCGTGTTTACAGTAACACTGAGCGCATGCGTCTCCACGTTACGGTAAGAGCCGTGACCTTTCCGGGCAACGTGCGCTAAGCTGCCGTCCAATCACAACACAGGAACCGCTGGCACAATCAGAACTCGTTACAAATTTCTGAAGGAGGGACTTCATAGACCAAAGAAGTCATCAGCCCGTTTTTAGGACGGTGAAAACAGCGGTATAGAGATACTGTGAAAAATACTGTGTTTTTACACGCGAAACATGAACACATGTTATATTGCACACTGTACACACAATCAAAGCTTCAAAAACACACAAAAAACGGGACCTTTAAATAAATAAACACTTTACAATAAGGTTCATTACTTAATGTATTAACTCAAATGAACTTACAATGAGCAATACATTTGTTACTGTATTTGTTAATATTGTTAACGTTAGTTCAGTGCATTAACTAATGTTTACAAGATTTTAATTAAGCACTGTAATGACCTGGAGCTTTAAAAAGCACTTTTTAAATGTCTTTAAAGGAAATCTCTAAGGCTGCATTTATTTTATTTAAAAGTATACAGTAAAAACAGTGAAATATTATTCGAATTTAAAATAACAGTTTTCTATGTTTAAATAAATACTAAATTGTAATTTATATCCTGTGATTTTTCTTATCATCATTACTCCAGTCTTCAGTGTCACATGATCCTTCAGAAATCAGTATAATATGATGATCTGATGCTCAAGAAACATTTATGATTATTATCAATGTTCATATTTTTGTGGAAACCGTGATACATTTTATTTTTCAGGATTCTTTGATGAATAGAAAGTTCTAAAGAACAGCGTTTATTTGAAATAGAATCTTTTGTAACATTATAAATGTATTTACTGTCACTTTTGATCAGTTTAATGTATCATTAATGAATAAAAGTTATTTTTTTAACTTTCACTCCACATTTTTGAACGGTGGTGTATCCTCAAAAATATGAAGCAACACAACTGTTATTAACACTGATAATAATCATGCATTTTTATACCCATAAATCTCTCAGTACCCAGAAAAGCACTATATAGATATAAAAAAATTATTATAATTATAAATGTTTGAGCATCAAATCATCAAATTATTCTGATTTCTGAAGGATCATGTGACACTGAAGACTGGAGTAATGATGCTGAAAATACAGCTTTGATCACAGGAATAAATTACACTTTACTGTATATTCACATAGAAAACACTTATTTTAAATTCAAATAATATTTCACTGTTTTTACAGTATTTTTGATCAAATAAATGCAGCCTTGTCGAACACAAGAGTTCCTTCAAAAACATTAAAAATCTTAAAGGTTGTGTAGGTAAGAATTGTCTAAAGAACTTTTTTTCAAATTGGCTTAAACTGTCTTTATATACCAATACATAATTAAAATGTAAGTACTTTGAAAAAGAGAGTATAAAGATTGAGTGACTATAGTGTATTTAATCTTCAAAAAACACAGCTCATTAATTCCTACCGGGACGAAACAAGTGATTGGCTTGCGCGACTGTCACTCTCCGTCGCCATGACTACCGCCACTATTACTGGCTCTGCCCACGCACCCGTTTTTAGGTGGGAGTGAATGGAATTAATGAGCTGTGTTTATTGAAGATTAAATACACTAGAGTCACTCAGTTTTTTATACTCTCCATTTCAGAGTACTTGCATTTTAATGATGTATTGGTATATAAAGACAGTTTAAACAAATTTGAATAAAAGTTTTTTTAGACAATTCTGACCTACCCTACCTTTAATTAACCGCCAATGTACAGATGAAACTGGGAACAATTAGCATATCGTGCTAAACTTAGTTTGAATTTTAAAGTAGTTTACAGTTTAAAAATAGTTTGAAGTAGTTTAAAGTTGCTAGGTTGTTTCTAGAGGGTTGCTAAGGTGTTCTAAAGTTGCTAGGTTGTTTCTAGAGGGTTGCTAAGGTGTTCTGGGTGGTTGCTAGGCGGTTGAAAATTAGAATATGGTGCAAAAGTTCATTTATTTCAGTAATTCGACTTAAAAGGTGAAACTAATATATTATATAGACTCATTACATGCAAAGTGAGATATTTCAAGCCTTTATTTGTTATAATTTTGATGATTATGGCTTACAGCTTATGAAAACCTGATTTTGAATTTGGGGTTTTCATAAGCTGTAAACCATAATCATCAAAATTATAACAAATAAAGGCTTGAAATATCTCACTTTGCATGTAATGAGTCTATATAATATATTAGTTTCACCTTTTAAGTCGAATTACTGAAATAAATGAACTTTTGCACCATATTCTAATTTTTCGAGTTTGACCTGTACATTAGCTTATGAATGACCGGAGATGATGATGATGATGTTTATTTCTGCTGGTCTCAGCTCACTCGGAGAACACGTCAGTTCTCAGTGAACTCTGTGCCGCTCTGTCCCGTCTGGCCGTGAGGAACGAGTTCTGTCAGGACATCGTCGACCTCGGCGGCCTGAACTTCATGGTCAGACTCCTGGCCGACGGTCTCGATAGTCAGGTGAGCGACTGCAGTTCCTCATCGAGAGTGTCAGCGCTATGAACAGGAATAAAGCTTGAGAGTTTGAAGGGCTTGTTGATGTGATCATGTGTTGATTTCCAGGAGCTCGTGAAGCAGGTGCTCAGCGCATTGAAGGCCATCGCTGGAAATGATGATGTTAAAGACGCTGTGGTGAATGCAGGCGGGGGGGAACTCATCATGATGGCGATGAACCGTCACATGGGCAATGCACAGGTGTGTCCCCTTTAAACAGTGCACATTATTACCCAGCATGCCTTTCAAAACTCTAATTTAAGACGAGACACTACAGGTGAATAGGGTATAATTCTTAACTAGCTGATATCACCATGAAACTTTCCCAGTTGATTCCCTACATTAAGATGAGAAAAAAATGTATTACAAGTTTTCTGTAATTTAACGTTTAAATATGCAAATTAGGCAATATCTAATTAAATATGTGCTAATTTGCATATATAAAAAAAAATTAAATCTGAGTATTGGATAAAGCCAGGTTAAAAATATTTTTTTCAATGTGTTCACATATTAGATGGGGGAAAATTACAGAGGGATTCATGGATATCTACTTTTGTTATCATGTAAATCAGAATATACTGTCAATAGCCTTTAAAAAATGATTTTCGCCATGTTTTTGGAATAAAATGTTATATAAATCATGCTAGGAATAATATATTTACAAATCCCTCTGTAAATGTCTTCATAATATAACTAGGCACAAGACTGGAAGGTTTGGTGTGTATCGGTGCGACTGAAGTGGAGATTTCAGACTTGGAGAATGAGAGAAAAGCCATTTTGAGAAAACGGGCTTTAAAGATTTATCATCAGCCAATGAGATTGCGCATTCAGCCCTTTAACTGTCACGATTGGCTGCTGATAAAAAGGAAATTACCATATTTGGACCCGACAGTGTTGTACAGGAGAGAGAGAGCGGGTGTGTGTGATGACGGCGTGCAGACAGAGATGTTGATTTATAACGCCAACTTTTGTTGAATTTATGTGAAATCTACAGACGCAAACAGACACAGTTAGTAAAATAAAGACCTAAATGTGTATTTCTGACTTTTTTTCACCACAAGTCTGAAAGAAGACATGTTAATGAAGACAAATAGCCAAAATTGACCAGTAAAAAAAAAACAGATGTTGCCTCACCTTAAGTGCATTTTGGAATAGTATGTTGAACATTACGGTACTATAAATACTTCATACACTCGACTCAACACAAGGGCTATATTTCCAGAAACATTTGATAATAATTATAATAATGTTCAGTATTTAAAATGCCTCCTAAAAAAGATCGATTATATAATTAAATACTGCTAATTACCAGGAAATTGTTCTGTAAGTTGAGACTAATTAATACTGTAGATTCACATTTCCAGTGTTATGCACTACCGTTCAAAAGTTTGTTAGAAGTTATTAAGATTTTGTTTTTAAAATGTTTTTGAAAAGTCTCTTCTGTTCACCAAGGCTGCATTTATTTGATAAAAAATACAGTAAAAATTGTGAAATATTGTTACTACTTAAAATAATTAATAATACATTTAATAATAATAAATAAATAAAAATAGAAATAAGTTTAATAAAAATACAGTAAAATATGTACAATTGCTAAATATTATTACAAGATAAATCCGCTGTTTTCTATGTGAATATATAGTAAAGTGTAATTTATTCCTGTGATCAAAGCTGAGTTTCCAGCATCATTACTCCAGTCTTCAGTGTCACATGATCCTTCAGAAATCAGAATAATGATGATGATTTAAACGTTTCTGATTATCAATGTTGAAAACAGTCCAAAAGAAGTTCAAAAGAACAGCGTTTATTTGAAAGAATCTTTTGTAACATTATACATGTCTTTATTGTCACTTTTAATCAATTGATCTATTCTTTTTGTAGGATTGATCAATTGTACTGACCCTGAAACTTTGAACCGTAGAGCAGATTTATACATTTATCTGAAAACAATTTGCGCTTCTATTCGCACACAAAATTAAAGTCTAGTTTATTGGCTGTGTTCATGGTTTCTCAATGTCTAATCATCAGGTATTTTCATAAAAATTAGTTACAATTAATAATGCAATGATTCTTTTTGTTTCGTGCTGCACTAATAAAGTTCCTCTGTGTGACTGTTGGGTAACTAATTCAGCTCAAAATCACTTGTTAATCTAAGCTAATTCTTAATTTCTGACGCTCCTCGTAAACCCAGTGGTTTTCTCATGTTTTGCTCTGTTCTTCCTGCTGCTGGTTCAGGTGTGTGAGCAGGGATGTGCGGCACTGTGTGTTCTCGCCCTCCGCAAGCCCAACAACTGTAAAGTCATCATGGAGTGTGGCGGCGCGCTGGCGGCCCTGCAGGCCATGAAGAATCACCCCACTAACGTTAATGTGCAGGTAAAGCACATCCTATTTCATGCATTTAGCAGATGCTTTTATCCAGAGAGACTTGCATTGCATTCAAGGCTCATGCAAAACCCCTGACCCTGGTCAAAGTCCCTTTAAAGGTGCAGTGAGCGACTTGGGGGAGGAGAGAGAGAGAGCCAGTCAGCAGTAAGGGGCGTGTCCACTCATGATGGGGGAGGAGAGAGAGCCAATCAGCAGTAAGAGGTGTCCACTCATGATGGGGGAGGAGAGAGAGCCAATCAGCTGTAAGGGGCGTGTCCACTCATGATGGGGGAGGAGAGAGAGAGAGAGCCAATCAGCAGTAAGGGGCGTGTCCACTCATGATGGGGGAGGAGAGAGAGAGAGCCAGTCAGCAGTAAGGGGCGTGTCCACTCATGATGGGGGAGGAGAGAGAGATCCAGTCAGCTGTAAGGGGCGTGTCCACTCATGATGGGGGAGGAGAGAGAGAGAGAGCCAATCAGCAGTAAGGGGCGTGTCCACTCATGATGGGGGAGGAGAGAGAGCCAATCAGCAGTAAGGGGCGTGTCCACTCATGATGGGGGAGGAGAGCGAGCCAATCAGCAGTAAGGGGCGTGTCCACTCATGATGGGGGAGGAGAGAGAGCCAATCAGCAGTAAGGGGCGTGTCCACTCATGATGGGGGAGGAGAGAGAGCCAATCAGCAGTAAGGGGCGTGTCCACTCATGATGGGGGAGGAGAGAGAGCCAATCAGCTATAAGGGACGTGTCCACTCATGATGGGGAGGGGAGAGAGAGAGCCAATCAGCAAGAAGGGGCGTGTCCACTCATAATGGGGTAAGGGAGAGAGAGAGCCAATCAGCAATAAGGGGCGTGTCCACTCACTATGGGGGAGGAGAGATAGAGAGCCAATCAGCAGTAAGGGGCGCGTCCACTCATGATGGGGGAGGAGAGATAGAGAGCCAATCAGCAGTAAGGGGCGTGTCCACTCATGATGGGGGAGGAGAGATAGAGAGCCAATTAGCAGTAAGGGGCGTGTTCACTCATGATGGGGGAGGAGAGATAGAGAGCCAATCAGCAGGAAGGGTTGTGTCCACTCATGATGCAGTAAGGGGGTGTGCCTTTACAGTTGTATGTAGGGAGCTAACATTAAACATTAACTTCAATAAATAAAACAAATGAACAAATAACTAAAAATTTATACAATTCTAGACTTTTTTTAAGTAATAATAATGAAAACAAATCTCAACAAAATTACTAAAATTTTAACAAAAATGTAAATAATTACAAATATAAAATGAAAAGTAATTACAGAAATAACACTGGCTCATAGTGATTTTGAATAAAACCTATTTTTTCATAACAATTTCGGTTCTATACATTTGGTGTATATGTGTGTGTATTATATATATATATTATAATTATTTTAATAAAATTATTACATTGCTTCTTGACAGATACTTTGAACCCATTTGAAGCCCTTCGGACAAGTTTTACTCTCTAAGTACTTCCGTTCCTTTTCTTTTTCTTAAAAAACAAAAACAAAAAACCGGAACAAATGTTCCTCAGATGCTGTAGTGACGTGTCTTTCCTCAGTCTGTATAGTTCTGTGAATCTGCTGTTTCAGAAACAGTCCTGCATGCTGTTGAGGAACCTGGTGGCCCGCTCGCGTGACTACACTCAGCCCATTCTGGAGATGGGAGCGGAGGCGCTGATCTCGCAGGCTCTGGCGGCTCACCGGGACTGCGGTGACGTGGGTCGAGCCGCTCTCAGAGACCTCGGCTGCCAGGTGGAGCTGCGGGAGCTCTGGACGGGGAAGAAGGGAAGCCTGAGTCACTGAACCAACGTCTGCTACACTCAAACAATCACGATTAAGTCATGTGGAAACATGTCCTAACTGTGGAGGTCATAGATGTATGTGATCAAACAATTGAAGTGCGTCACATGCACAGGATGCATTTCAATTTACACTGGGTTTTTTTTGTCTAAACGTAATTGCAGCTGTTTATAGTTTGTACAATGTTTTTTTTTAACCATGAATGATGGTTGTTCTGGATTAATTTGAGCTGATGCTCACAAAAGTGCATTGCTGGATTGCATTTAACCCTTAATATATTTAATGTAAAGACCATCACCCAGCGCCGCATCCCATATGTGCGCTCACTGCAGTGCATTTGATGCTTATGCCAAAACCCTCTTTCATGCACACAACAAGACATAAAATAAGAGCCACCAATGTTTTCTCAATTGTATGTGTCGCAGTTGCTCTGTTTAAACCTGCTCTGTACTAGAACCGATTGTGTTTGTTGATTAAACCAAGCAGCTCTAGATGCACATTGGCATGTTTATACTACACATCTTTATGATTTTACAGTGGCCAGCTTAATATTCCGTTACAAAAATGTACCATTGTAAATGTATACTAAAATAAATAGGTTATTGTTGTTGCAAGCAGCAATTAACAGGGTTCAAGTGCGTTAAGGCCTTTAAGCACATGCATAAAAAGGTATTATGTTTTATTTAGCAAGCCTGTAACCACTAGATCATAGATGGAAAAGCCAAATCAGGTTATTTACTTAGGAAATATATGGTTTAAAGCTTTTTATACATTTTTGCGGTTAAGCCAAAAACCTAGGACCAGTTTGCGAAAATGGGAAATAATCTCCAATATTTAACGAACGGTTCGATTGACATCGGTAGTTCTAGAGGCAAAATTGCTCCGAATAAGAAGTTCTACTTTATGGTATGTGCGAAAAATCAGGTGATTTACAATCCTTTGCACTGAAAAAGACGCAAAGGCGCCCCCTGGTGGCCGATTAAAAAAAATATCACTGGCCCTCTAGAGCCGTGAGTCAAACAGGCCCTCGAGTTTCGTTCCGATCGGCCTCATTAACCTTTTCTGACAGCCGCTCGAACTTCATTGGCCGATGGCGGCCATGTTTTTCTAGATGCGCGAATGTCCTCATTGACCATCACGGCACCTTGGACAAAGACACCACGTGCAAGTTTTCAAGTCAATGGGACTGACTGTTGCATAGCTATAGCCATTTTCGCGTTTTATTTTATAGCGCCATCAAGTGGCCAGTCTCTGCATCCTTTTTCAAGTGACCACAGACCGAGTCCGTACATAGGAGTACCGAGTTTGGTGAAGTTATCTCATTCCGTTCAAGACGGATCGCCGTTTTAGTAAAAGTAGCCACGCCCACTTCGACCATTTTTTTCCGTCCCGTCGTGGTGGTGAATCTAAATTTAAACTTTTTTTGTTCACTATTGGCAATCAGACTCCTGAGAATCTTTCTGCATTGGTTTGGTTACGATCGTGCAAAAAAAAACAAAGACTGCAAAAGTAGTTTTTTTCGAAAAATCCAAAATACCTAAAAAACTTTGCCAAAGTGACGATCAAATCCAAGTTTTGTTCGTTATCAGCAAAGGATTCTGATATAAGACACTTGAGTACTTTTTAGTAGTAGCTAAAACCAAAATCATAAATAACTTTTGTTACCTGAAATAAAATCACCTTATAAATAAATATTAAAATAATTTTAATTTCAGCTGGTTTGATTTTATTTAGTTTAACTTAATGTACTAAAGTAACTAAAACCTTATTTTAATATGTAATCTTAGTTATTTTAGGAATAATACTATCTGAAATTAAAGTTATTTTAATATTTAATGAATTTCAACTATATTTTATTTCATTTAGTTTAACTTGATGTACTAAAATAATTCAATCTTAAAATAACTTTAATTTCAGCTAGTTTTATTTAATTTAGTTTAACTTGATGTACTAAAATAACTAAAAAGTTATTTTAATATGTAATCTTAGTTATTTTAGAAATAAAACTAGCTGAAATTAAAGTTAATTTAATATTGAATGAATTTAAACTATATTTTATTTAATTTAGTTTAACTTGATGTACTAAAATAATTAAATATTAAAATAACTTTTATTTCAGCTACTTTTATTACATTTAGTTTAACTTGATGTACGAAAAAAAAATATTAAAATAACTTTTATTTCAGCTACTTTTATTACATTTAGTTTAACTTGATGTACGAAAAAAAAAAATATTAAAATAACTTTTATTTCAGCTACTTTTATTACATTTAGTTTAACTTGATGTACGAAAATAATTAAATATTAAAATAACTTTGATTTCAGCTAGTTTCTTTACATTTAGGTTAACTTGATGTACGAAAATAACTAAAAACTTTTTTTTAAGTAATTAAAATAACAAAAATATACAACAAACTACTAACCCTTTTCTGCAAAAGAATACTTCAGTGTATAAATAAATAAAGTGCCACTTTTATAGTACATCTTATCTGATATAAGTTTGTATATTTGGCGTATACCATGTTACTGTTCTGATTACCATAGTAGTTATATGCCACTCCCTGATAATAATATGGTATCTTGTCCAAATCATGTCCACGCCTTTCTCAGCATTACAGACTTTTACGCTGCATTCATTCACACGTGCTATCGGAAACTTCCTACTTTCCCACTTGTTAACTCGTGATTACCAGCTCGTCGCATGCTTTATTGTCGGAAAGAACGGGAATCACGATGACAGCAGGTTTATTCTTGACTTTCTAACGGAAAAATCTTGTATTAATGCCAAAATTAAGCATTATTCTCGCTAAAACTTCAAACCCCACCCTCTCTAATGTGTACCCGCTTCGACGCCCCTCGAGCGAGCCTATCCACGTCAAGCGCGCTCCCGTTCTGGACTACAACTCCCACAATGCACCCGGACTCGCCCTTCAACGCTCGCATGCTAGTGTGACAGCACAGCAGACGCGTGAAATGTGTGTGTAAACCAGCTCAAAGTCACAGCAGAAGCAATACAAGTGGAGTAAAATGTGTGTAACCAGCTCTCCTGCAGAACTGACTCGTGTGGTTTGACGCGAGCGTGTTTTTTCTATGCCAGTGGATGGTGACTGGCGACTGTTTATGTAAGTGGATGGTGACTGGAGTTTATCACTTCATCATATGTTTGTTTATGAGGTCAGTAGTCCAACACCATGGGAATGTTTGAGAAGACTGCTATCAGATTCCGTTAAAGTTGGTGTTTTTCCTCTCGATTTCTCCGCAGAGCTTCAACAGGTGCTGTCAGACTGTCAGGTAAGCCATAAGCTCCATTGAAATTAAATGCTAATAACAGTTGTTTTGCTAACTGGCTAAAAGGCTTTGATAATGACTTTGAGAATTGTGTTATGAGTTCATCTCTGTCTCCGAGTAAATATTTAACAATGGACCGTTTTCAGTTTGCGTAATTTCGCTAAACAAACAATGTAAACAATCATGGTATCTTTGAGGACAAAAGGCATTTATTATCTGTTTTGGTGTTGATAAATGTTTTATATGATGGATTTAACGTTTACATGCTCAGTGGTTGTAAATGAATCTGGATACGTTTCATAAACAAGCATTTATGGTCTATCGGTGATGACAGGTATTTTGTATTTGATGCGTTTACTTGGTAAGATATAATCCTCGGCTGATTTAGCAAAATAGACAACGAAAAATTATTGATATGTTTCATAAATCAGTATGTTGTTGGCTAGTGTGTTATATTTGATATCTGTTTTGATTTTCCAACTAGAGCAATCGTATATGTTTCATAAATATCACATCAAACAGGTTCTGTGGAAAATTTGTGAGAAAAACAGTGTAAAAAAAACATGATTAAACCAAATAAATTATAAAAATAGTGATTAAATAAAATAAAAATGTGTCAAATGGAATAATCAACAATTGATTTTAATAAAAAGCCTAAAACATCAGTGAGATATGAAAATGTATATTTAAATTTTAGGATTCCATGCTCAAGAATTATCATATCTGAAATATGATCATATTCATCTTCGCATGTAAACGTCATTTTTTTAAGCCATTTTTATGCGTGCATTACTGTGTGCAGTTCATGTAAGATGTTTCTTGTGTGTATACTGTCACCGTTTGTTAAACACTGCCGTTATTTTTTTGGCTGTCTGTATTTTCGCACAAAAGGCTTTCAGTGGGTCTGTCATCTGATCCTCGGGGAACATAAAAGACTGGGAAAGAGCGAGGCGAGCGGGGGGGGGTGTTGGAAGCCGTCCCACACTTCAACATAATGACCTAATCGTTACAAAAACTCTTTCACACTTGAGATCCTTTTTAACCCTGGGTTAACAATCCTAGGTTATCTTGCTTTGTTTTACCCTGTGTAAAAAAAAGAAAAAGTAACTAAACATTTTCCAGCTTACAGGAACTTTTGAGATGCACACACTGAGAAATATAAATTGAACCTACGTAAAAACCCATTTTAGATCAACAGAATCCCACAAATGTTGTCCCTGAACAATTTGAATTAGTTACTGTTATAGGATTATAGTTATTGTATAGATTTGTGTCAAGTTGCATTGAATTTTGCATTGAAGTCTCCCTGTAGTCAATAGCCTATTTTTATCTTTGACCACCAAAATTACATTGAGATCCACTGGTTGACGATCACACGTTGATCTGATTGGTTACAGTTCTATGAATATGCAAATGAGCCCCGCCTCCACTCACTCAGGGATCCACTGGTTGACGATCACACGTTGATCTGATTGGTTACACAGTTCTATGAATATGCAAATAAGCCCCGCCTCCACTCACTCACTCACTCACTCACTCAGAGATCCACTGGTTGACGATCACACGTTGATCTGATTGGTTACAAGGTAGTTTGTGACGTCAGAAACACCAGCGATTTCAAACCGTGTTTTTGAGACTGTCTTTGGTTCACTGCAGTTTTAAGCAGAAAATACTCAGCAATGCTGTCGACTTATGAACTCACACATGCTTTGTCTTATAGCTTATTAAAAGACAACCAATAAACAACATTAAAAGCTGGATTTTCACCATAGGGGGACTTTACAAAGTTTACAGAAGATTAAAAATGACAGTTTCATGCATAAAAATCTCAATTGTGAAATATTGCTTAACCCAGGGTTTAAAAAGCTGTTAATCTGTAGCGTGAAAGGTCTAATCGTGAATTGCTAAAGTCTGAATAGTCAGGTGTGATCGAGCGCGTCACATGTGAGTGACGGGTTTAGTGTGTGTGTGTGTGTGTGCGCGCGCGCACTGAATGTGTGTCAGCGTGAAGGACCTTTCACACACTGAGCTTCTGGCTCCAGTTCACCTCGACGCAGAGAATAGACCTCAGGTTTTCTCCCGTCTTTAACCCTTTACTAAACCCCCCCCGTTTTGGCAAGTGGGGCATAAATGACCGACCCAAAATAAAAAGGTTATTGCTCATAATTCATTCTGAAAAGACACATAACCAGGTGAAACTGGAAAGATTAGAATAATTTCAGTAATTCAACTTAAAAGGAGAAACTAATATATTATATAGACTCATTACATGCAAAGTGAGATATTTCAAGCCTTTATTTGTTATAATTTTGATGATTATGGCTTACAGCTTATGAAAACCTTTTCACAATATTTGAATTTTGAATTTGGGGTTTTCATAATTTTTTTATTATACCTTTATTTAACCAAGAGGTCCCATTGAGATTCAAAATCTCTTTTACAAGAGAGACCTGGCCAAGGTAACAGCCAAATCACAACAAATGCATACATAACAAACACCAAATTACATTTTCACGATAAAAGTAGTACAAAATGTAAAACAAAAAACACAATGAGGCTCAAGAAAAACAAGAACATGTCTCCGTCACAACACTCTTTACAGTAGTTTTTAAATTCATTTATGGACATAAGGGTTTCTAACTTTAGCTCTTTTTGTAGATTATTCCACCCCCAAGGTGCTAAATAAGAAAAAGCAGTTTTTCCCAATTCGGTTGTAACTCGTGGCATATTAAACAGCAACCACTTTGAGGAGCGTAGCCGATAGGTACCAGAGCAAACAGAAAGGAGGTTACAGAGGTACAGTGGAAATTTGCCAAGTATAGCTTTATAAATAAAGATATACCAGTGCTGTTGTCTACAAATTTTAAGTGATGTCCAATCAACTAAATCATCAAGAATGCAGTGATGGGTAAGGGACTTTGAATTTGTTGTTATGAATCGTAGTGATGCATGGTAAACTGAATCAACATGACTCAGGATGGAAAATGCAGCCATAATCAATTACAGGCAGAAAAGTAGCTTCCACAAGTTTCTTCTTAGCACTAAAAGTAAAGCAAGATTTGTTTCTGTAATAGAAGCCGAGCTTGACTTTAAGTTTCTTAACTAAAGCAGTAATATGTTCATTGAAGGAAAGCTTATCATCTATCCATATCCCCAAGTACACTCTCTCAATTGATTTCCCATCTAATGACAAAATGCCACAATTTTCGGGTAGCTGTGCTCGAGCTTTTGAGAAGACCATAAACTTTGTTATCTGTGTATTTAAAGCCATTTTTAGACTTAATAATGTATATTGCAATGTCTGAAATGCAGTCTGAAGTTCCTGCACTGCTACTGATATGGTGGAAGCCTGGGTGTAAACCACTGTATCATCAGCGTATAAATGTAATTTGGCTTGAACATCTCGATTCAAATCATTTATAAAAATTGAAAACAGAATGGGTCCTAAGATTGATCCCTGAGGGACACCTTTAGTTATCTCAAGAAAATCAGATTTATAACCTTCAGCATAAACACATTGAGTACGATCTACAAAATAATTCTGGAACCATGCAACAGCCTTCTCACTTAAACCAACTGAACGTAGTTTGGTCAATGACAATCCATGATCAACTGAATCAAATGCCTTAGAAAGATCAACAAATAATGCAGCAGAATGTTGCTTCTTATCTAAGGCCCCAATAAAATCATTTGTCACTAATGTAGCAGCAGTGATAGTGCTATGGCCACTTCTGAACCCTGACTGAAAACTATTTAAAGGGGTCATGACATGGTTTTTTTAATTTTATTATTATGTTCCCTTAGGTGCAATTATAGTATTACTATAGTTTTTTTTACACAAAAACTTTTAAAATGTAGTGATTTATGACCTTTTCACTGTTTCTCATCCTCTGATTCAAACAGTCTGTTTTGGGGGTGTTTCCCCTTTAAGAGTTCAGTGTTAACGCCCACTGTTATGATTGGCTAACGTCAGTGCCTATGCATCAATTATTAACGCCCCCAGCCAGAACATTTGCGGATTCAGCGTATTTAAAAAGTAGTTTAAAGTTTTAAATACATTACTTACAGTTTGCGTCGTCGTTGTTGAGCCCAGAATAGTCGGCACGGACTTATCTTTGAGCAACAGTTTTCTGGCAAAGCCAGCATCATTTTGGGATTTGTTCTCAAACAGTCATCCTTCAAATGTATAGAACAAACGCTTAAATTCACACTGCCGTGACTGAGACGTCCGCAAAAAATAAAGTGCATCCATTTTTCCCTGCCGACTGGATCTTTCGCAGCGTATTCACAGATGTTGTTTGTCCACAGCCAGGAACAGCACATCTGCGGCATCGTCATTTCCCTGTACACAGACCCACTCGCTGTCCGTCGACTGAACACTTGTGAGGCGCGCGGGCGCAACAACGATACGAAGTGAGCGTAGTTGTCTTGCGCCTAAAGCGTAGTTGTCTTGTGCCGGAGGCGGTCATATGCAAACGCTGGTACGTCACTTCGCACCGTGACGTCACTTCTTACCATGAATCCAGAACGAGCTGTATTTAGAGCTTGATTAAATAAATGATTCGTTTATAATGGGGAGGACGTCTTAAGCTATGAAACTTGCAGAACGTTTTAATGGTACAAAGACCTTATATACCAAAAGATCAAGGCAAACTTGGTTTCTCATGTCATGACCCCTTTAAAATGTTTTTATCAGTCAAATACTGTTTTAACTGTACATTCACAAATGATTCCAAGATCTTTGACAAAACAGAAAGTTTTGATATTGGACGGTAATTATTCAGTTCTGATGGGTCTCCACCTTTATGTAAAGGGAGAACATGGGCTGCTTTCCAAATTTTGGGAATGGAGTTAGAAAGAAGACTCAAATTAAAAATATGCGCTATGGTCTCAGCAATAATACCACTTTTAACAGAAAGGGATCCAGATTATCTGTACCTCCTGACTTTTTGAGATCAATGTCTCTGAGGGCTTTATGAACTTCTAAAACTGAAATCGGTTTTAAAATAAACAATTCCCGATTTATATTTTCAGATACTGACCATAGCAGGACATGTGACAGATTTAATTACGGTTTGATTAAATATGAATCCAGCCTGAATAAAATGTTTATTAAACTGATTGATTATGACTGCTTTGTCTTTTATTTCATCTGAACCAATAAGAATCTGTTCTGGGAAGTTTGAGGTCACACGTGCACCCGACAAAGATTTAATTGATTTCCAAAACTTTAAAGGATTGTTTAAGTTTTCTGTGGTTGACTTTAAAAAAAACTCAGATTTGGACTTTCTAATCATCAAAGTACACTTGTTTCTTACAGTCTAAAAAATGCTGGGTTGTTTCGACCTGCCGTTGGGTTACATTTTTACATTACATTTTTAACCCTACATTTGGGTTTGTCCATATTTTACCCAAAATTGGGTTGAAACAACCCAGCATTTTTTAGTGTACAGTTCTAAATGCAGTCCAATCAGCAGAAGAGTCGGAAAATCTGGCTTGTGCACACATTTTCTTTCTCAAACAGATTAGCTCTGATAGGCTGTCTGAAAACCAATGATTGTCCTTACCAATGATCCTAAACGTTTTTAATTGGTACATATTTATTTACAATGGAAATAAAATTTGAATGAAAAAAATGCCATGCCATTTCAGCATCCGAAAACAACGACACCCTGTTAAGTTCACTATGATACAGATCATGTAGAAAAGCCTGTTGTTCAAAACTTTTAAAATGTCTTTTTAGAATCATGCGCGGTTGTATTTTTTTGTATTTCTTACACAAGCGACTGCACAATGGTCACTGACGTCATTGATGGGTCGTTTGCGATTCGCGAATGAGCCGACTCTTAAGAGCCGGCTCTTTTAGGTGAACGTCGGGAGCTGGCTCGCATATCTAAAGAGCCGACTCTATTTTTACAAATTTAGCCTATAGAAATTAAATAATTATGTAATACATTTTTTTATATTATAGTCAGTCATTTAAAGAGCCATTTGTGAGCCAAAAGAGCCGGCTCTTTTCAGTGAGCTGAGTCAAAAGAGCCGAATGCCCATCACTACTATGCGTGCTTTCGAACACCCGCCCAACTCTACCTCTGATTGGCTTACAATGATATTTACTCTACCTCAGCCAATCATCAGCATTTATGCGCTTGTCTCGTGCTCTGCCCACTAACCAAGGAAGAACAGTAAAAAAAAAGTATTTGCCTCTCGCTCAGAGATCTAGTTGGTCTGATGAAAAAAAAACAGCTTCATCAGTTATAGGAACGTGCCGCATTTTCTGGCAGTAACGGTAACGGCGTAATTAAGATGAGAAGAGTAATCAATTAGATTACTCGTTACTGGAAAAAGTAATGCCGTTAGTAACGGCGTTATAAATAACGCTGTTATTCCCATCACTGATTATTTCCAACCAACAAAGACATTTGCTTTTCTCTCAGACATTTTCAGCACAGCGGTGCTAAGAGGGATATAGGCCTGTAGGACAGAGATTTAAGACAATGGGGGAAATTGTGATAGTCTGATTGGTCAGTTTGAATATCTCACACCTAGGTGTTAGTCACATGGTCGGGGGAAATGACAAAACAAGATTGTAACTGTTCTTCTGTCTTTTTGCTGGGGATGCTGAGCTGGTCTTGAGAGAGGCTCTCGCTCTCTCTCTCTCGCTCTCTCTCGCTCTCTCTCGCTCTCTTGTCGCTCTCTCTCTCTTTTCTCTCTCTCTCTCTCTCTCTTTCTCTCTCTCTCTCTCTCTCGCTCTCTCTTTCTCTCTCTCTCTCTCTCGCCTCTCTCTCTCTTTCTCTCTCTCTCTCTCTCGCTCTCTCTCGCTCTCTCTCGCGCTCTCTCGCGCTCTCTCTCGCTCTCTCTCGCTCTCTCTCGCTCTCTCTCGCTCTCTCTCGCCTCGCTCTCTCTCGCTCTCTCTCTCTCGCTCTCGCTCTCTCTCTCGCTCTCGCTCTCGCTCTCTCTCTCTCTCTCTCTCTAGTAACATTTTACATTTATGCTGGGTACAAATGGTTTAAATTCTCATTACATCCATGTTGTAACTATGTAAGTGTAAACATAACCTTATTGCACATTGAACCTTTTTTAATTCATGGAGTCAGATTACAACGAGATAATTGCATATGAGAACGTGTCTTATTTAACCAAAATTCCTTTGAGACGCTGGAAAGACTTGAACACGCGTTTCCTTACCGGCTATTTGGAAACCGGAAGTTGGGCCGAATAGCCGGCTATCACCCATAAGAATAAATTCAGAGTCATTAATTTCATGTAATATTTTGGATATAGATTGGAAAGCATCCTTTGAAGCAGATGGAGGTCTATAGCACACAACTACTGTAATATCAGCGTCTTTTGAAATATTCACTTTCACAGTCAGAATTTCAAACTGTTTAGCTTTAGTTAGTGACAGGGTTACCGAGCTTATAAACTTTCACATATATGGCAACCCCACCTCCTTTGCCAACCCGATCAGTTCTATAAACTTTAAAACCTTCAATAGAAATAAGTTCATCAGATTCAGATTTTTTAAGCCAGGTTTCAGAGATAATAATGATATCAGCATTGGTTGTATTTGCCCAGATCTTAATCATAGGCTTCTAACGTTTAAATGTATGAAACCAAGGCCATGTCTGCTTTTAAAATCTGAAGGAGTGGCTGAGGATTGCAAAGTATTAAGAAGACCAGGATTGGGTTGAACATTACCAGATAACATCAATAAAAGCATAATCAAACAACGTAGTTTTTGTTTGGCTGGGTAATCTTTATCATTACCGCTGTCTTCTATGAACTGAGAAAAGGAGTAATCTGAGACAGTAAAAATAATAATCATAAGCTGTAAGCCATAATCATCAAAATATAACAGATAAAGGCTTGAAATATCTAAATTATATTAGTATACAAATGATTCATTCATTCATTCATTCATTCATTCATTCATAAGCTCAAACACAAGATAAAAATATTAATTTATAACCCACAATTAAACTGAAGCCACACGTCTGCTCATGCTTCATTTCATCATGTTCATGTGAGTTTGTAGATAAGGCTGATAAGATGCTAATAAAACATTTTATTGCTCTTTAAACACCCATTTGCAAGCTATTGTCTAATATCTGGCGAGGACAACTGCTCAACTGCTGACGAACTTAATCTTCATTAATCTTTTATCGTTATTCTTTTGTTTGTATTTTAGCCATTATTAGCCTTTATTACCGCTTTTATCCCACTATACATTAATACACCACCTATTATCTGAAATAATATTACCCTTTTACTCAAAACTCACTTTTAAAACACCATCGAGTGTTTGTATTAACTTCCGATGAAACCAGTAACACGGGAGACAGACGCTCTTCTCTTCAGATCGCATAATTCAGTGAATCATTAATAGAAATGGTATTTTGTATGATGAAATATTTTGCAAAGATGATGATAAATCAATATTTCTCCAAATATGTGCACTTTTTGACTAAGAGCCCTTACGGACGCTGTTTAACCCTTTAAACTGTATGGTGCAATCTTATTGGCTGTCTTCTGCTGTGGGCGTGTTCAGAAGTGTGTTCTTACCTCTGATTGGCTGGAGGCGGTATGGATGGTCTTGTTTTAAAGAAGACATTTGCCCGATTATTGTAGAAGTGAAAATTATAAATTCTGAAAAGATAATTCTGAAAGTGAAACAGAAAAAACCTTTTTATAAGTTTGAGTTTATGAAAATGTACAATTATAATTATTTATATTTTATATAAAATATATATATTACAAAATATATTTTACTCTCAAACTGCAAGAAAATGAAAGCCAAGTTGTGTTCCAAATTTTAGGTTGATCTCTCAAAAAATGAGCTTTCAGCGAGATTTGATTTGGGCGCAGTACCAAACGCTTCCACTAGATGCACAGCCAAACTTCCTTACTGCCCATATAAGGGCGCCTCCGTTTTCACATATGATCTGAACCATGTATTTCCATCATTTTCATATAATTTAAGAACTAGACATCCTATTCAGAAGT
>JARPMJ010003863.1:0-85536 GCA_033366665.1 Phoxinus dragarum
AACCTACTGCTAAAGTCATCGCTTCTATATATTTTACTACTACAACATTGTTTAGCATGTGTATGAAGCCGTTTTAATACCGCAAAGATAACATCTACTGCAAATCAGGTTTTACTATCCTCGTGGGGACATTTGATTTCCCCCCCCCCCCCCCTCTCTCTCTCTCTCTCTCTCTCTCTCTCTCTCTCTCTCTCACGCGCGCACGCAAACGCGCACATTTGACGTCTCATCTGAAACTCATCTCATGCCTGCTACAAAACTAAAGAAGCATCTCAGGAATATTTGAATTATTGCAACATGTCAAGATAGCAGGATCTCGCGGACTCTGTCGGTGGGCAGCGCGAGGCGTGTCTGCGGCGCGTGGAGCGCGTTTCTCCTCACTCTCTCACACACACACACCACTCCCATTGCTGAACTGCAGAAACACTACGTCCTCTTCCACAGAGCTTCGTTTATAACACGCGCAGCACGTTTCTCTCATCGGAGTCCCGGAGAGGAATAATTCATCGGAAGGCGACTTGGGATAATGTTTGGATATACTGGAGCCGAGGCGAGGAGTTCCAGTGATTGCATGGATTAGATGACGTGCATACACAACTACTTTGATCAATTTGTGCAGAACAAGTATGTTTCCGTGCATATGGCTGGGTTTTCAGCGGACTGAGCGCCGTTTCCACTGTTCAGTGTGATGTGGATACTTGTCAAGGACATCGTGCGTAATAAATGTATGCATCAGACGGCGATGCATCAGAGCTCGACAGAAGCCCAAGAAAACACTCTCGTCGCGCGTGTGTGTGTGTGTGTGTGTGATCGAGCCCGGTGGATTCGCGTGTGCTAAAGCGATGATCTTCAGCTGTCAACTCGTCGGAGAGTTCGTGCGCGCGCTCGGGGGGCTATAGGATCCTTCGGACCCGAAATCTGGAGAGCAAAGTTAGGTTGGATCCCGGGATAAAAACAAACAAACAAGGTAGGCTTTTCAAAACCTGCTCTAAATGGCGCATTGTTATACACGAAAGACTGTATCTGTGACCTTTTTAGCGGCTAATGGATGAGAGTCGTGCTTGATCTTCTTTTGTGGAAGGATGCGAGAAAATGAGATTGATCCGGTGCATGCAAGGGAAAAATGATGTGACTGTGTAAACGCTCGCGCTGTTGTTTTGCACTCTTTATGCTTATTTCAAAATGCAAATTTCGCCTTTAATGATTAGTTCAATGCAAGTGACTGTATACTTGACTCAGGACCTCGGACAGCTCCCTGTTTGAGCCGAGGGGAAAGTCTTCTTCTGCCTGTGGATGTGAAGCAAACACACACTTCTGCTTTAATTGAGATGATTTAAGAGCATGCATTGCGTGTGGTCAGTTTCAAGTCAAATGAATGCCTCTGATTGACAGTATGTTGTGTGTGAAGAGGTGCTTCGAAATGTTGAAATAATTGGTCTGCACTTTTCTTTTTCCGTCTCGCATAACACAAAAAGCGAGCGAGCGAGCAGGACAAAGAGAGAAAGCCAGGTACAATGATCGTGAAGGTCATATTTGACAGAAATCTAACATTCTCAGGAACTATGACCCTGAACTAGCACTGCTTTGCTCTGTTGCCATGTGACAGACAGCAGTGCTGCTGTGCATCCCAATACTGCTATTCCTCTCAGCCAAAAATAGATTGGCTGGCAAGTGGAGAATCACCAGTGCTGACTGCCGTTATTAGATATGAATCACAATGAGATTTCCCAAAGTGAACTGATTAGACTTCATTGGCAGACTCATCTCTCTGTGTCCAGTAATCGCAGTGCCACACCTAATAGATGTCTGATATCATGTGGAAATGTATGTCATTACTGGCCTTGTGTGTGTGTGTGTGTGTGTGTGTGTGTGTGTGTGTGTGTGTGTAAGAGAGACTGTGACTTTTCCTTCCTAATCTCTGTCAGACAACAAAACAACAATACAAATGACTAAATCCAAACATACTGCAAATATTCAAATATTAAATGTTTTTCAAGTTCAGTGCCAATTGTATTTGTATATATTTTTCTATTTTGCTCCAAGCCATTTTTTTTACCCTAATATGCATTGTAATATATTTTCTGTAAAAAAGCTAAACACGTCCCTACTTTATTATTTTATACACTGTGTATATGCATTCTGTTGCACTTTTAAGGGTTATAGGTCAGGTAGAAATAGCTTCTAATGTAGCAAAATTGGCTTTTTACAGGTAAAATATAATCCTTTTAATTGAATTCCATAAAAGGTTTCAATGAACCATCCACCTACTTGTTTCTCTTAGACACATTAGACAGAAACACTGGATGATTCACTTTATACTTCACTGGAGAAAACTTTGCTGGCATCTTCCTTCAGCTTGATGAGGACTGAGAATTGAGTTCAAATATGCGTTATTCTCATCATGGTGCAGTTTTCACCAATATGTCTGTCTTTTAGTCGTATTGCAGTCAAGCTTTGCACATTGACGATTGACGGTCTTGCTTCTGGCAGCTTGGTTAAATTTGGAGCTTGGAAAAAGGTCATCAATAAATGCATGCTTTCTGCACATCTCTCTCTCTCTCTCTCTCTCTCTCTCTCTCTCTCTCTCCTCTCTCTCTCTCTCTCTCTCTCTCTCTCTCTCTCTCTCTCTCTCTCTCTCTCTCTCTCTCTCTCTCTCTCTCTCTCAGTATGACATGGCCGGTCTGTCATCTCTCTGGGAATAAGAGGGTGGGAGTCTGTTACTCTGGATCGGGGAACCCTGAGGCAAAGCAAGGCCTCTCTCATGCCTGTGTTCTGCCGGTGCTGTTACTCAGCCACCCCGTACGCTTGGCCTGCTTGAGTGTGAGTGTGTGTGTGTGTGTGTGTGTGTGTGCTGCAGGGAAACTACAAGATCAAGGTGGATATGGGTTTGTTCTTTGGATGTGGGTCAATGACAGTGTGTTGATAATGCACAAGCACAAATGAAGCCATGCAATTCTGAGGCAATTATCTCACAATTCTGAGGAAAATGTCAGAATTGCAAGATATAAAGTCACAAATACCGTTTAAAAATGTTCCATAGCCGAGTTTTTTACTATATGGTAAAAAAAAAAAAACGATTTGTAAATTGTAAACCCTCAAACTAGAGAAAAAAAGTCAGGACTGCATAACTCACTATTGTGAAGAAAACAAGTCAGAATTGTGAAATTAAAAGTCACAATTACCTTTTTTAATTTTTATTTTGTGGTGGAAACAAACGCAAACACAGAATAACAAGATGTAAACTCAGAATTCTGAGGAAAAAATATCAAAATTATGAGATATAAACTCAAAATTGTGAGAAAAAAAGTCAGAATCGAGAGATAACATGTCTAGAAACTAGCTTCCATACATTGGCATCTACAAGCTGTATTCTATCTTATTTTTATGCAACACTGATCTCCTTTCATTCCAGCTCTCCTCTGTTCAGAACAATCTCTCTCGACTCTTTCATCTCGAACTTTTCCTGAAGTGAAGGATGTTAATAGTGATGTCCAGAACACACTTGCCATTATTGGATTCTTTGATCATAGTTCTCTGCTAATCTTGTGTCATTTGGATGTTATTTCTCTGTTCTCCCACTAAATGTAAGTCCGCTGGAACGCCTCTGTTGATTCAACCGCCAGTTATTTGCAATTGGCTTTATGTAAAAAGGTTTTCTGAACTTATTATGATAACAATTTACAATAAGGCTCTATTTGTTAACATTAGGTAACTACATTAGTTAGCATGAACTCACAGATTTAAAGCATGTAATTATTCTTATTTTAACATTTACTATGTCGTCATTAAAATCTAAAGTTTAAGTCCCCCTGTAGTCAATAATTGTAACCCTTAAAACTCAGCGTTGATATATTTAAAGTTTAATGAGATGCACAGTGGAAATACTGGTACTTACACGGATCCAGAATATATATGCAGTATTGATCCAGAAACTGGTTCAGAAGAAGCGGACGAGTGAATGATGCAGGCTCGTCTACAAGTCCATGTATCAGAAGGAGAATGCGCTTTATGTATCGCTCTGTGACATCGGACACATTATGGTAATTAATATGATTAGCCTTTGGCTTGACTACGTTATCAAACTGCTAATAATGTGTTGCTAATGTTACACAACCCAAATGTTCTACAAATCAGGATCCTCAGAAACGCTTTGAACAACTTGGCACGTCAGTAGAGAAAGACATATTTCATCATAACATTGTAATATACATCATATACAGAACTCACCCGCTATAATGCTAATGCACCCGATTTTTCATATCAACAGAACAGTAAATCGGGATAACCTGGCATCTTGAGACTCCCCTTGCTTCACAGCAGTTAATGATATGCTCAAGCTCGCGATCTGATTGGTTACAAGGTAGTTTGTGACATCAGAAACACCAGCGATTTCAAACCGTGTTTTTGAGACTGTCTTTGGTTCACTGCAGTTTTAAGCAGAAAATACTCAGCAATGCTGTCCACTGATGAACTTACACATGGTTTGTGTTAAAGCATATTAAAAACACCACAGAGACACATTAAAAGCTGGATTTTCACCTCAGGGGGACTTTAATATTATATAATGGACCCGAACTAACAATGAACAGCAGTATTTTTGTATTAACTAACATACAAAGATGAATAAATACTGCTACAAATGTATTACTCGTTGTTAGTTACAATAAATGCATTGACTAATGTTAACTAATGGGACCTTATTTTAAAGTGTTACCGTTGTTATTTTTTTAAAAATGTTTAAAATGTTTAATATAATATTTGTATAAAAAAATTCTAATTTACATTATATTACAAATGCATTGCTCATGCTAGTTAAATGCATAAAATAAAGTTAACTAATGTAAAATCCTACCATTATTATTATTTAAAAATTATTATATTATATTTTTTAGATTATTATATGTTTTTGAAATATTGTCTTTTATTATTTGAATGCAAAATATATTATTTAATGATGTTTAACTAATGGAATGCAGCTGGTAGATTGAACAGCAGATCTTATGGTTTGCACGTACACTGCTATAGGCCTGGGACACATCAGATATTTTTCATGCACTTAACACAGTCTTTTTGAGCAAGACGTGCATTTCCAGCCGCGTTACCGCGAGACAGTGAGCGCACACTTCACAGAGCATGCATGAAGATATGCATGTGAGCGTTCAGTGTCAGTCAGTCTGCAGAAGGAAAGAAGATACGGTGCATTTTCTATTTTAACATTGCAGAAAGGGCACTTTTGGCCTCCCTGATATCACATAAAAGCTTTATGGCCGTGTAGTGAAACATGCGTCATCCATCCATTCCTTGTTTTAATGTCCACAGTGTTCCTCTTCTCTTGCATTCCTCCGCCTGGGGGACTCGCTCTCGTTCTTCTGCTGATCATTTGTTCATGCATCTGCAGTGTAAACAGCGCTCTTACTCAGCGCTCTGCACGAGGGTCTGCAACGGGGAACACTAATAGCTAATGCCTGTGGGTGGAACACACACTGTGTGTAATGCCAGTGCATGGCAGAGGGAAGGCTGGTTGTCTTCGAATGTCTACTCAGCTAAACACCAACCAATTATCTCAATCGCTGTTGTGTGAACAGTTAAAAATAGACCCATCTCAAACTTTCAACAGTCAAGCATGTGCAAACGTGTAATGTTGGATATACCTCCGCCTTCTGACAAGAACAATGGGGGAAAACACTCCTACTATGGTAAAGATGTTTTATTTTCTTATGGAAAATATAATTTTAACCTTATTTTACTCACTGTAAACAAAATATAACCTCTCCAAGTCAAAATATTTGAGTTGCTGGTCACATCTACATTTTTAAATTGGCCCAAGTGAAATTCTGTAATTCTGTACTACAATACATTTAATTAATTGTTGCAATAGTCTGTTAACATTAGCTCAATGAGAAATAATATGTCAGACTAATTTAGATGTGACCAGTCACTAGAAAATTTTGACTTGGGGATGTAATTTTTTTTTACAGTGCATGTATTCTATGAAAGCTTGTTTCCGCCACAGAATAAAAAAATAAAAAAGGTAATAGCAAATTTTTAAATCACAATTCTGACTTTTTTTCTTACAATTGTATGTTAAAAAGTCAGAATTGTGAGTTTTTTTCTTTCGAATGGGACTTTATAACTCGCAATTGCAAGTTTATATCTCGCAATTCTGACATATTTTCTCAGAATTGTGAGATATAAACTCGCAATTGCTATTTATAAAGTCCAATTCTAAGGAAAAAAATGACTTTTTTCCTCAGAATTTCAAGTTTATATCTTACAATTCCAACTTTATAACACGCTTTTGTGAGATAAAAAGTCGCAATTATCGTTTAAAATATTTTATTATGTGCCGGAAACAAGCTTTTCACAGTTTTCACCACCATATGGCAAGGTAACCATTGGCAACCACTAAACATTTTACTTGACTTGTTTAGTGCTAAAGAGACACACATGTGTACAGTGCAGGTTTGAGAAAGCGATCTGTGCATTGCTCTGGTTTCTTCTCCCTGGATTACAGGATTTCAATGACTTTATCATCCTCTGTCCGCCTCTGTGATCCGAATACATAAAGCGAAGGCATGCAATAATTGCTCTCGCTCAAACAAAATATCCTCATTTAGCTTTTTGATTCAAACATAATGGCATGTTTAATGTTCTGAAATCTTCATATATCTTTTATGCATGACTGGATTGGTTCTTCCACGGAAATATTTACTCACAATCACAGTTTGCTTCATATATGAAATGCATTAAATAATGCAGAGAATTTTTCATAATGTTTGTATTATTCATACATCATATTGAGCTATTACAGAATGCAATGCATTTGTGGGATGATGGTAGTAAACAAGAATATGAAGGGTCAAACTTTCCATGCAATGCAAAACAAAAGTGACAAAGTCCTAATGGAATAAATCAGTTCTCACTCCCGAACATCTTGTTGGTTGTCTCTGGTTATTCTCCGGCTTATAAACATGATTTCTGCACCTCTGTTGATATGTATCATGGTTGAGGAATAATGGGGATGTGCTTGGACTGATTGTTGGTGACAGAGATGTTTATTAATGCATCGTGCTACAGTAAGTGCTGTTATGATGGACAGGTCTATTTGCAGAGAGTGTGTGAATCCATCCTCTCATGATCAACACAGCGTTTGCTATAAGCTGCTTTGGAAAATGTCAAATGAGTTTTATAGTGTTGGATTAAAGACCATTAATAAGGATCAGGTTACATGCTTACAGCTATAAAGAATGTATTAAGTTCACAATCATAAAATGACCTCAAAGTAAACCCTACTTTAAAGAGGTCTTGATATGCTTTTTTACACATTCATCTTTCTTTAGTGTGTGTAATGTTGATGTTTGAGGTTTCCAAAAGGTTTCCAAAGTCCCTCCAGTGGGAGTTCTCCTCTATATCAGTGTCAGTGTTTCTGAACTCCTGAAACGCCTCCATTGTAGTCTTGAGTTTCTTCCGGGAACGAACACGTCACAATATTCCTCATTATAATAATTAATATGCAGAATAAAGGGGCGGGGCCTGATTGAGTTAGTTAGTAGTGTGTTAAACTGGCGGTTATGGTAAGGGGCGGGATATTTCCCAAACACACTCGAAGCGCTCGACCAATCACAACACACTGCTCCAGCCGACCAATCAGAGCACAGTGTGCTTTTCAGAAGGAGGGGCTTCATAGAGACAGGAAGTAAACAGAGCGTTACTGACAGACTGGGAAGAGAGGAGCCGCAACAATGGAGAATATGAGGAAAATAATCAACATTCAAGCAGAAAACCTGTTCTAGTCGAGTCTGAAAACAAAGACTTAATAGTAGTATATTGTAACTTTAACTGTCCAATGAACAATATTATTGTGAATAAGGACTCTTTTACAAGAAACGTAAGTTGTAACAGAAGCGTAATGTCTTATAATTATGTTCTGCATTAATGCACAATGCTTAGATTCTTCATCGTGCTTGCAACATTTGTCTCGCTTCTTCAAAGTCAAAGATCTGCAGCTCATGTTTGCGAGGGACTGAGATTTCGACCGCACAAAGCCTCTTGCCAAAAATAGCCAATCGATCTTCTTCTCAGCATTTGATGACCTCACTTCCTGTGTCAGTGTGGGAACCACCCAGTTGCTGATGCTTTAAGAGCACTGCGTGAAGCTGCTGATCTCATTCTCTTCTCTTTATCACGTCTCTCTCCTCTATACAGCATAAAGAGGATTATTTCATCTAGTCCAACAGACGAGACTCATATTTACAAATTCATAACCATTAGGCAAGGAAGGCTGTCGGGAAATGAGTGGTTTTATGATGCCAGATACAATAAAATAGAGTGTGCGGTGATAATTGACAAAGATGTGGTGACCATGACAACAGACATGGCCATTATCGTTATGACAGCGATGTTTTGGATGATATTTAGATTAGCCTTTATGAATCAGAAAAGGTTTAGTTGGGGTGTTTTTGAAAAGGATTCTGAGAAAAGACAAATACTTGATTTCAATCTCAAATTTGTAATCCCATACTATTACAAAATCAAAATTCATTAGATGTTACTAACTAAAGTCTAGTTACTAAAGTCAGCATGAAATCAAAATGGACAATTCTTATTTTTTTATACAATCAAGCCCCGCCCACATTTGTTCTTTTTCCAGAAGCGTTTCTCTCAGATACACGGCATTATTGGGAAGAAAAGACCGTTCCATGATGACTTTAAGAAATAGGAAAGTAGCAAGTGGCTTTTTGTGTCAAACATGAAGTTGGTTTGTGGAATAAAGAGATCTGATTGAAAACAGACGCATAAGAATGAGGCAGGGTTGGCTGCTTTACAACCATTTGATTATTAAAGCCATTAGGCAACACAGCTGGTTATTAGGTAAGAAGATAATTTGTATGTGGACATGTGCTGTTAAGCATTAATATTTTATGACTAATTAAAAATGCATTGATAAGGGCTTTCATTTGCTGATTTTCCCCTTATTATTTGTGTGCATCTAATAGAGTGTCAGATTGTTAATGATCACTCATTACAAGCCGCTAATAGCGTTTTGCTCATGGCTTCATTGCTCTCCGACTCTCTGGCCAAGGTCAAAGTGTCTTTTGGTTGCAGGGTTGAGTTAATGGACCTACTTAACCCGGCCGTGCTGGAGAAGAGGACGGCGTTCACACAGAGTTACTGGCTGGACTTTCTTTGAACATCTCCCGTTGAGATCATGTTGAAATCAATGCTACAGACACAGCGCTGTGAATAATAGACTATAGGCTTACTCTGCACACTTATAGTGGATTGTTATTTGATTGAACTATATGGAAAGAAATATGAAGTCTAGTTGTGCAAATGAATAACATATTCATACAGTCATTATATGGATTGCATCCGCTCTTGGTTATTAAAGGAGAGTAAATGCTGTGCTGCTCATCCATGACTGGCTTCATATTCTGTCGTGAATATCTGTCGCATTAGCAGCATTCGGCTGGCCAGTTTAAATGTTACATTGTGCTTCACTTTCAATCTTTCATTGTCGTTATTTATGATGCAGACTTTGTATTTCTTCTTTTCACATTAGACTGAGATTCAGAGAAGCAGGAACTCTTTTATCGCTAGTACAATGTCCCGGCATGACTTTAGTCTTCACAAAAGAAAGATTTTCCACAACATTTCATAAGTCATGTGAGTCAGCAAGTGGTGAAATCTCTTGTAAGCGGATTGGTCTTGGCAAATGTTTAGCGTCTGCCATGGACGTCTCTGCTACAGACCTAATGAACTCTGGCAACAGAGTAAATCAGGAAAAATCCTGACAGACGCTGCTGTAGGGAATAAAGCTAATTCTGTTTGGACATTGACATCAAGGTCAACGGAACAAAGTAGACGTTTTTTACCGTCGCGCACAGAGACGCTGCACAGACACGGCTCTTTAGCTTTTAACGTCCACACCTGTCGGCTTTACCTGGTCATGTCAATGGTCAAGATCATGTTCAACTTGAAGAGAAGATTTTAAATGCTAGTTGACAATTTTTTCTTCTTCAGTGATAATGCATTTGCTAAAGCATGAAAAAATACTTAATTATATGTGAAACTGGAAAAATGTTAATATCGTGCAAAAGTTTCAATAATTCAACTTAAAAGGTGAAACTAATATATAGACTCATTACATGCAAAGTGAGATATTTCAAGCCTTTATTTGTTATCATTTGGAAGTTTATGAAAACCCCAGATTCAAAATTAGAATATTGTGAAAAGGTTTTCATAAGCTATCAGCCACAATCATCAAAATGATATCAAATAAAGGCTTGAAATATCTCACTTTGCATGTAATGAGTCTATATAATATATTAGTTTCACCTTTTAAGTTGAATTACTGAAATGAATGAACTTTTGCACCATATTCTAATTTTTCGAGTTTCACCTGTACAGTAGTCAACATTTGAAGTGGATCAAAACCTTTCATCAAAGTTATATTTTGAACAATACCCGTTCTTGTCTTAGGACAACTTAGATTAACTTTTTTGATCCAGTTCACATGTTGACTTTTGCAGGAGTTCAGGTTTTTCACAAGGACAGTATTTATGTTAAATACGTTTTATGTTTATAAATATGTGACCCTGGACCACAAAACCAGTCACATGGGTTCATTTTTTGAAATTGAGAATTATACACCACAAAAAAGCTGAATAAATAATCTTTCCATTGATGTGTGAAAATCTGGAATCTGAGGATGCAAAAAAAAATCTAAACATTGAGAAAATCTCCTTTAAAGTTGTGCATTTATGTTTGCTATTGTGCTGCATTCACTCACAAAACAATTTTTTTATATATTTATGGTAGGAAATTTACAAAATATCTTCATGGAACATGATCTTAATATCCTAATGATTTTTGTGACTAATGATACAATGTATTGTTGGCTATTGCCAGCCACATCCAGGATCACATATGTGAATGTATAAATGTCTAGACATTTTTTGAAAACAGAAGATTCGGTCGGGCATGTTTCTGGTATTTTGCACAATTTCATCAACTTAAATTATTTGTATCAGTAAAATAAATTAAACCGATTGACAGTGTAGTCTATTTTAATATGACAGATAATTAAACATAGACTAAAATGGATGATAGTATATTGATACTATAGTGCCCTGTCAGATGGTTCCTGCTTTAAATCTGGTCTGGACTGCTATACTTGTGCTGAGCCACCACTTTTTAAAAAATTCAAAGCCTTAAAGGTTCCTTCAAATCTAGAAAAAGACACTCATATACTATTTAGCCTTGTGACAGGAGATACTAATGGACTTCTCTTTTCTCTCCTCTGTGATGACACTACCTCTAGGCAGAGAACTTCAGGTCACTACTGTGGACTCTCTGGAAATTATACTTTAATTCTTAAAGGGACAGTAATAAATGAAATGTGAATATAATCACTTCTAGAAAACACTCAACCCCAAGTGACTTGCCATTCCAAACCCATACACAATAATTTTTACTGCTTCAAGGACCAAAAACACCATAAAAGTAGTCCATGTCTTCTGAAGCAATACATTTTGTCAGCAGCAGTGGAGGGCAAGTTGTATGACTTTGAATAACCCTTGTGAAAAGTAAGTGTGCTTAAAGGTGCAGTAAGCGAATTCTGAGAAACGCTGTTGAAAGTGGATTGGACCGAGCAGCAGAACACACTTTTAGCCAATCAGCAGTAGGGGCGTGACCACTCATGATGGGGGAGGAGTAGGGTAATCCAATCATCAGTAGGGGGCGTGACCACTCATGATGGGGGAGGAGTAGGGTAATCCAATCATCAGTAGGGGGCGTGACCACTCATGATGGGGGAGGAGACAGGGTGATCCAATCATCAGTAGGGGCGTGACCACTCATGATGGGGGAGGAGTAGGTTGATCCAATTATCAGTAGGGGCGTGACCACTCATGATGGGGGAGGAGTAGGTTGATCCAATCATCAGTAGGGGGCGTGTCCACTCATGATGTGGGAGGAGATAGGGTGATCCAATCATCAGTAGAGGGCGTGTCCACTCATGATAGGGGAGGAGAGAGAGTGAGCAAATCATCAGTAGGGGGCATGTCCGCTCATGATGGGGGAGGATACGGAGTGATCCAATCATCATTAGGGGGCGTGTCCACTCCTGATGGGGGAGGAGAGATTTTCAAGTAATTTTAATTTAATTGTAAATAACATTCAGTTAAGTGTCTGAAAACATGACATTCAGTTCACACTTAAGTATATTCTTTTAAAGTATATTATCTCCATAACAAGTACTCTTTAAGGTATGTACGCGTGCTTCTTTTACACAAGGGATCGTACAAAAGTCATTTGGACCTTTTGTGTTACAGATTTGGAGTGGCATGAAGGTATTTTCATTTTTTTGGAGAAGAACTGTTCCTTTAATCTTACATTTGTGCTTTGCTCTGTGCAGACATGATCTCACTGATCTCCACATCTCACTGTCTTTGCAAAAGTCTGGAACTCCTGAAAGAGCCGATTAGAGCAGGAACTTTCACTTCTTTGAACTTCCGTTGTCTTCATCCTTATTACAGCACATGCTGTTCATTTGCTCAGTATCCTTAACACATAAAATCACTTTTAATCTAGCCGAATCATTATAGAGTTATTAAACTTTGAATGCACCCAGTAGTAAATTATTACTGCTTTCATTATCTTCTTTATCAGTTTGCGCATCCGGCTAATATCTGTGAATAATTTTAATACCCCTCAAAATGACTGTCCTGAGTGATATTCTCAAGTAATTAACTCTGACTTTTTACTGCCTCTTTATTCTGATCAAAAGTCTCTGAATGGATTCATTTGTGTGTATAAGCACACAAGGCGATCACATCAGGACAGGATTAATAGAAAGAGAGAGTAAAGGAGGAAGGAACGGGGCGATTCTGATTTAAGCACTTCTTATACTGTTTTGAGTCTTATAACCTAAATGTTACATAATGTGAAGCTATTTATGTACTACTGCCAGAATTATCAATTGTATTTTTTGATAAATGCAAACTGAGATAAACCGTCAAGCTTTTATTTTGGCAGAAAACTGCAAGAAGACCATTTTAGTCAACATGAAACAGAAGTTGTGCTAGTCTTTTCTTCCCTATAATGATGTATATCTGAGTGAAACGCTTCTGGAACAAGAACAAATGTGGGCGGGGCTTGATTTTGTCTGTGAGGAATTGATTGGATGGTTGGATGGTTGTGGTTTGCTATTGGCTGATCTAATGTGAGTGACAGGTTGCCCCGCCCACATCATCAGAGAAGAGAAGAGATGCTGCTGTTATTCCTATTCAAGATTACCAGGAACTTTCATTTAAAACAATTTTACCAGAAAGACTCGGGAGAATAAATACTGTGACAATTAACATTTACTAAGAGCTCAGCAAGCAATCAAGTTCTTTGGCGTAGGCCCCGTCCGAAGCTTGCAATCCTAGGGTTCGGACTCTGCATATCCTGCCTGAAGACGAAGGCAGGGGCGCACCCGACCCCCTGCGAAGTAAGGGAATGGGCCATCTGGTGGTGGTGGGGTGGATGGAGGAGAAAGACATCTTAGTGTTATGTGGAGGATGGAGGGAAGGACCCGTCTTGGAGGTGAATGGAGCGACAGCATCTGTGAACTCAGACGTGTGTAAGTACCAACCTTTTATACCAAAAGTATTAGGATATGATTGGATAGATGAGAAGGTAATAAGTTATGTAACAATTGAGTCTTCCCAGCAGAACTTGCGCTAGAGCTTCATTAATGATGTGCACCGATACATAATTTAGAATAAACAGTACAATATTCCATAGAAAATTAGGAACTGTCCATTTTGATTTCATGGTGACTTTAGGGCTCGTTAGTAACATCTAATGAATGTTGGATTCTGTAAAAGTATAGAAGTATAAACTTAAGATTGAAATCTGAATCCTTTTCAAAAACTTCTCAACTAAACTTTTTCTGATTCATAAAGGCTATTCTAAATATCATCCAAAATATCGCTGTCACAACGATAATGGCCATGTCTGTTGTCATGGTCACCACATCTTCCTCAAATATTACTGTATATGATTCAAGATTACCAAGAACATGAATTAAAAACAATAATGATGTGCACATAAAAAAATGAATCGACAATGCACAAATCTAGTGTAATGCTTTAATCATCTGTTTAAAAAACTGTTTGAAATGATGCGAAATATGTGAAAATAAAGCATATCTGGAGCATATTGCATTGTGAAATCGTTTTACATGCTAAAAAAGAGCTGATCATATGTAAAAGCACACAATCACACACTTCACTCTGAAACACGCAGCGCAGTAACTATATAGTTATTATATTATGACACACACAGTGTGTATGAACTTGCTGTCGCAGAGAAGAGTGAGCGAGGAAGCACAGCTAGTGATGGTGTAGCAAAATGATTATTAGACATTATTACATGATTATGGGATATATAAAGCATTGGAGATTTAATTTCCATAAAAAATAACTGTAGGAAGACATACTATATCATTAATATAAAATTACTCATATAATTTATGCCTGTTCTGCATATTTTGCCCCAAAAATATTAGCACAGAACATCCCCCCCAAAAAAGTGTGTGGTTTCTGTCTGGACCTGCTTATGAGAGAGACAGATTGTGTGTGTGTGTGTGTGTGTGTGTGTGTGTGTGTGTGTGTGTGTGTGTGTGTGTTTCATCCTCTGTAATTTGGCACTTGATATATTCCCTATAAAAGGGATCCTCATGAATTTTTCATTTAGGATGCAGTGTGGCATGCTGGGTGATGATGCTAGGCAGAGTGCTAGCGTGGCACAGCAAAACTTGCTTTAAACGGTAATTGCTACGATTGATCAAAGCATCGATCCGTTATTGCTTATATTTCCTGAGTCCTTGAGGCTCAAGGAATTTAATGTGGCCTTTCTCCAGAGCTTCTTCAGATCATAACATTAGCATACCAAGCTCCCATGCTAGACCCTCAATACATATTACATCTAATTGGTGCTTGACACATAGGTACGCACACATGCACAGTCCTGTGCTTATCCAAAAATAGAGATAATAACCATCAGCAGACTCGGCGGCCTTGTGAAATGTTTCATTTGCACACACAACTCTTTGTAGGAGACGCACACACTCCCCCACACACAGGCAAACTGAGTGGTAATCGATCAGGAGTTTCGCAGTCGGCGCTCGCTGTGGAAGTGAGATTGCAGTGATTAGATTTGTGTTGGACGCCCTCATGTTCTGCACTCAGAGAAGTCACATGTGCTCCTGCTGGTCTACACATGTGGGTGACGACAACAAATACAACACATTCCAGCAATACGGTACACTTTGGTGTCCATAACTGTCTTTAAAACTTTAGAGGCAAAGATCAAGTGGCTTTTCTTTGTGAAATATAAAACCAGTCGAAGGTCGGCAAAAGTTTTTTTTGTTTATGTTGGAATGAAAGTCAAATTGTGTCTTTTCTTCCCTATTGTGATGTATATCAGAAGTGTAATGGCTTCTTGAAGAAGAAAGGGCGGAGCTTGATTTTGTCCGTGGGGAATTGATTGGATTGTTGTGGTTTGCTATTGGCTGATCTCATGTGAGTGACAGGTTACCCCGCCCTCGTCATCAGAAGAGAAGAGATGCTGCAAGAGGGAGGGGAAGTTATTCTGATTCAAGATTATGAGCCAGATGAATAAAAAAAATCATGATGTTCACGGATAAATCATTTATAATAATAGCATTATAATGGCAATTAGGATACAGTTTGGATTGGCGGTATGGTTCTGTTCTGGGCGAGAACTCCCTGCGCATCCATGCAGCCTAGCATGGATAAGAGCAGCAATAACCCCCCTTAGTGTAAACACAGCAGAACCAACATGTGTAACACTGAGGTTGAAGCAGAGGCAGAAGATAGATCCACGTGTAGCATACTTTATTAAATAAACTCAAAACTTAACAAATGTAGACATAAGCTAAGTTTCCATCCACTTGTCAATTGAATTATCTGAAGTTCGGTAAAAAAACTAATGTGAATAAAGCTGGTGAAAGTGTGTTTCCATCCAACGGCTTTAAAGCGGAAAAAAAAACTGTGCGTAACGACGTCACATGCTGTTTTGCGATCAAATTGGTATATGGAATTGATTTGAGACATTTTAAGGTGTTTCCATTCATTTTCGCACTGAATCGCACAACATTCAAGCCAACATTTGTGAACAAAGTTTTGCTAGACAAAATGCAATTAATTATTTATTCGGCAAATAACGTTTCCATCAGCGTTTATTGCATAAGCCGTATATCGATCAAGATAAAATCCGATGAGACCGAACGTATTTCATTTGAGTCGATATTCATAAAATTCAATCGAATTTTACTGTTTCCATAAGGCATTTTTCATTCGATATCACTTAATTCGGATAAAAACGTGTGGATGGAAACATAGCCATAGACTCAGTAACAAGACTCGGGAACAGGACCACATACAATATCAAGAACAAACACTGACACAAGACAGGGTTTAAGTAAAGAGACAGACAAGCTAAATAAGATGACAAGGAAACAAGAGGGCATGGTTGATCAGAGACACCTGGGGAGACTAATAGGCATTAAACATAACGGGGAACTGCTAAACATGGGACAGGGGAACACAGACATGAATCACGACAACATGAATATATGCAGATATCATTAATTCAAGATTTTAAAGTACAACATAATTCGGGAATTTATTCTGATTCAAGGGGAATCACAATGCCAAATCCTGACTGGAGACAGGTGGAGCTGGGGAGGGAGGAGGGTAATATGCTCCTGAGAATCGCCACAGCTGCTGATAATACTGAAGGAGAATATATATGTGTACAGTGATAGTGTCGTATTCCTATAGGTAGAGGATCAGCTGAGAGTCACTGATGCCATCTTGACTGACGTGACCTGCCAGAAGTGACGCTACGCTTGATTATTATTACAATTTTAAAAAACTGATTTCTAAATTAATATATTTTTTATTGAAATTTAAGAAATTATTGCCTTTTTTATTTAACATTCAATGGATCAAAAGTGACAGTATAGACATTTCTAATGTTACAAAATATTTATTTTTCAAATAAATGTTCTTTTTACCTTTTTTTTTTGTCAAAGAATGTATCACGGTTTCCATGAAAATATGAAGCAACACAGCTGTTTTCAACATTGATAATAATCATAAATGTTTCTTGAGCATTAAATCATCATAATGATTTCTGAAGGATCATGTGATACTGAAGACTGAAGTAATCAAGATAAGAGATTTCTTACAAAAACATAAAACAATGTTGAGTATTCCAAACTTTTTTTTAAACAATGTGTGGCCCAATTATGACCCTGCTCTCTGAAATGCTTTAGCTCACAGCTGCAGTTCCACCCAAATACAGGAATAAGTCGGGTGAGCTTGAACACGCTCTCATGGGAGCCCGCTGTTCCTGGACGGTAAGAGAAACATTTGAAGTGTTTATCTGCATTTAGTGTTTCCTAAGGCCACCAGTGCTCTGTTTCCAAAATGATATGCATGAAGATCCTGTTCTGTGTGTGTCTGGCACAGCTGGCACAGATTCACTGATGAAATATTCATTGGAGTTTGGCAAATATGATTTCAAGGCCAAATTACTTTTTTAAAAGCCACTTTATTTTTATTGTAAATGAATGTAATTCCTTCCTTCTTTATACAATGCTTTCAGAATTGATTCTAGCATCATGGATAAATAAAAACAGAAATAAAACTTTATGGTTATTGTGTTTTTATAGCGATGTGGAGCTTTCAAGAGAAACAATGGTCCATTAACAACAGAGTCAACAGCTTGCCATTCGATCCAACACCTACAGAAAGAGGCCATTTCCAAACGCCTTGACAATTCACTGTTCGATCTACACCTTTGCAGACACCTAAACCCCATCACACGTCCCTTCGGCCGAGGGCTCAGCTGAGCATTTTTCACACCCTCAAAATCAATTTCTCCATGCCTGCAATGAAAAACAATTCAAGGCTTCATTGCCGCAGTCGTGTTTTGCTTAGACTCCCCTGAGAATGTGCAGCAAGTTGAGCAGAGATTTGAAAGGCAGATACTCATAAAGGTGATGATATCTGAATGCAGTCTGAGAGAAATCATGTGATGTCTTTAGCTGGTCACTGTTTACTAGTCCTGACACAACACTCATCACTCAATCGTTATGTTATTGTAACATCTAACATCAGCCTGGACTCTTCTGAAAGATTTCTGCAGTGAGTTTGCAGATTTTCAACCCCACGCCAAGAAATCACATCCTCATGTTGTTTTATGCTTTTTCTAAAATAAAGTTGTTATTAAACATTAGAATGATATCCCAAGGATCATGTGACACTGACGACTGGAGTAATCATGCTGAACATTCAGCTTTGATCACAGGAATAAATTACATTTTACAATATTCATATAGAAAACAGCTATTTTAAACTGGAATAATATTTTACAATATTACTGTTTTTTTCTGTATTTTTGATCAAAGAAATCTAGCCTTGATGAGCACAAGATGTCTATTTAATTTTGATATTTTTGAAATTGTTACTATTACAGTACATCTTTATTGCATTTGTCTTGTCAGAATAATTCCAGCAATTTTCAATTTAACTTAAAAAAAAAGCAACGGGAAGAGACAGCTTAACATTAAAGTGAATAAATACACGATTATAATACTATATCTACGATCTTCAAGGAGTATTTTCCACTTGTATTTATTATCGCAATAGTTAGCAAGCAGCCTTTAGCATCATATATAAATATATTTCTGCCTCATACGGCGATCAGAATCCACATCGGATTGCAAGGAAGTTAATTGAAACACTCACTGGTGTCTGAAAGTAGCCTGGTCCTACCAGACTCTCGTACATTTCATTTGTACAGAGAGTCTGGCCTCTCTCCATTGAAAAGCGTTAACTTCCTCGAAGGTGGGTCCTCTGTTGAAGTTTAAAACTATTGGATCTGCCCAGAGTCACTCTGGATCTGCCATAACCAATCGCTAACGTCTGGTCGTGACGTATGACGACCCAAACTAGCACACAACCTCAACGTCATCGTTCTCAGCCACTCCCTCTGTTCACTGGTTGGACCGGTAAAAAATTGATCCTAGAAATCCCAAGAATACACCGCAAGCCCAGACGTAGTACTGAAAGAAAAGCAAAATCGAGCGGAAGTACGTAGGGCGGAGCCAGGCTAGTTAAATGTCGTAAAATATTGAAGTTAGCTGGTAACCTGATATAATAACGTGGGAAATGAGCAGCGTTGTTGACCATCTCCTGACTCAAGCCCCAGTTGGCCCGCTTTGGACCAAGGTATTCAACGGACCAAAAACCCCTGGCCGTTGGCCCAGATGAGGCCCAAATGAGGCCCAGATGAGGCCCAGATGAGGCCCAGATGAGGCCCAGATGAGGCCAAGATGAGGCCCAAATGAGGCCCAGATGAGGCCAAGATGAGGCCCAAATGAGGCCCAGATGAGGCCCAGATGAGGCCCAAATGAGGCCAAGATGAGGCCAAGATGAGGCCCAGATGAGGCCAAGATGAGGCCAAGATGAGGCCAAGATGAGGCCAAGATGAGGCCCAGATGAGGCCAAGATGAGGCCCAGATGAGGCCAAGATAAGGCCCGGATGAGGCCAAGATGAGGCCCGGATGAGGCCAAGATGAGGCCCAGATGAGGCCCAAATGAAGCCCAGTTGAGGCCCGGAGAAGGCCCGGAAGTGACAGTGGAAATGCGACTGGTCCTGACACACACCAGGACGCTTTTGACAGTGGAAACACGGCTATTGAAAACATCCAACTCAAATAATTAGTTCACAAACCCTGACTGCTTGTCTCACAGAGAACTAGGGTTATGCCAAGTTTTTGTTTTTAATCAACAATGATGTAAAATCCAGTGTCTTGCACAAAGACTAGGAATATAGCACACGTTCAATGGAGTGCTTTTATGATACTTTTATGATGTTTTTCATCTTTTTTGGAGTCTAAAAGCTTCAGTATCCGTTCATTGTAATTGCATGGAAAAGAACTAGTGAAAAGCCTCCAGAGATTTGCCTTTGGTCTTCTATACACGAAAGAAAGTAGTTTGGGTTTAAAGTGGTTATATTGCAAATTGTATCTTTGGCTCCAGTTTTACTTAAAAAGGAATGGCTGCAGTTGAAACTGAGTTTTCAGTTTTACTGGGTTGAAATTTCACTGTGAGGTTTTATGTGCTCAACACAGAAATAACGGAGCGCGTTTTCTTTAAATGTCTCCAATAATAATAATAATATGTAATCTGGCCATTTCAGTAAACTAAAATACATAACAAAGGCATCCTCCGTCTCCGGTAGACGTCTCGTGTCTGGTTCATGTCTCTGCCTGAGAGCTTGAGTTTGGTTTCTGTCAGATCTTAAATGAGCCATTCTCTGAGATTATTGAGTGACTCCATGATACCGCATCCTGATAGACAGTTGTAGGTTTTTTTAACTCGTTTTGTTTCACAGAGCCGTCTCAGATGTGTCAGTATGCAACACACACACACACACACACACACACACACTCTCTTATCACGTTTGAATGGCTGGATAAAGAAATTGTCACCGTTAAAACGTGTTCATGCTGAAATTCACACATGCATATCTTTCCGAAGTGAAAAATGAATTATAACACATGCAAACAACAGTCAAAGCGCTCATTCGAAATATGCAAAATATCATCATGCCTAATTTATCACGTTTTCACATGATGAATATTTTTTGCCATCACGTTTGGGTAATTATGAGCTTGATTGGGATTAGAATGAATATTTCAGAATGAGCGCTGGACTGGATTGAGGAGAGATTTGGACGAACGGCTCCGGCTGGATGTAGCCTGAGGTAATGTGAAATAATCTTGTTACACTTCCTCATCTTCTTTTCAGAAATATCTCACACTCATTTTTCTCCCGCTGATCTCCGGGCTTAAGCTTTGACTAAATCGCTCGTATTAGACATTCAGCTTCAGCCAATCGAACCTGCTCCTTTATACCCATCAGATAGAGCTGTGTCTCTACAGATAACATGGAGGGTCATTCCTTCAGGAGGATTTTCTGAACCGATGTAGCATGTGCCACCGAGAGCCATCCTCGGAGAGACAGACTGTTTTAGGGAGAAAAGCCAGTGTGCATCAGACCCTGTCGAACTGAACTGGGATGGTGCGAGGCGATTGCTGACCCTCGGGTGCGATTCTCCACTAATGCATTTTCTGTGTTAGAGGCAGAGATTGCATTGAATGGAGAAAAAGGACATGTGTTATTCTGAGCTCACGTGCCTTTCCTAACACACACGCCTTGGGCGAACACACTCCTCTGAGCGCTTTTACTTTAATGAGAGAACGTGGACGTCTAGTATCTCGAGATGTGCTCAATCGGGATGTTGAATCTCATCATTCTCGTATTTGTAGTCAAATAAACTATGGTTGAAATCCCGATTACACACTTCTCAGAGTTGAGGAAACTCGGGTGCTGTGATTCCTCTCTTCGAACTTATGAAGTGAGAGGAACCGTGTGGCGTATGGATCAATACTCAAGGTAACTGGCGAAATCACGTTTCCGGCATTCGACTGGTCATTGCAGAGTATTATCTATTGACCGTGAAGAATAGACATTTAAGACTTCCTGCAACTGTTATCTTTGATATGTTTTCAGGACAGAAAGAAAGTGTCTCAGAAGGAGAGCGTGAGGAAAGTGTGTTTCGGCTGGAGTATAATCACTGTTGGAGATGTGGCGTAGCGGCCATGGTGCTCATGTGACCCATGTGGGTTTGGATCCAGCTTGCGACATTCTTAGCTCCCCTTTCCTTCCTCTTCTTTGTATAATTACCTGTCCTTTCTCTGGCAATAAATTAGTATTATTATCAAACCCATGCAATATTGTTGTCTCAATTTCCAGTAAAAAATATCTAAACTTCCTGTAAACTAGAAACAAATCTGAAATTAATTTAAGGGTATATTTTCTGAAAACAAGTCTTAATATCTTATGTAATTTCAGTTTTCAAGAAAAAAAAGATATACAATATAACCGTCCTGTTTACTAGAAAACTATTTCTTAAAAATAAATATTTTTTTTAATATATTTTCATTTAAGTTTAGATGTCTAACTCCATTGGCAATTTTTTTATTTACTTAACTGGGAATTTATTATTTTATTTTATTTCTCTGTGTAGCAACAACAACAACAATAATAATAGTTAACTAGTTGGTTAGTGGTACTAATATCTTAATTGAAATGTCTTTTGTTTTCATAATCACACTGTTGCTCATCTAGTTACACCTGCGGGCCTTTATTATTATTTGAAAACTGGAAGTCAGCTTTGGGCTTTCTGTAATTGACATCACAAAATGATTTCATTAAAACTCAATTTAACCTATCATTATAGAAAACACACACAGACACAAAGGTAAGACTGTCATTGAATGTTGCCGGCGTGCAAATGCCTCCATGTGTACATTGTTTTATCATCAAATATTTTCAGCTCAATTAAGCATATTACCTGAAGGCAGCATTTCTGTGATCAGATGTGTCCTCCCCGTCTGTTCTCGAGGTATGGATGTAACTAGGACATCCCATACCTGCCGTCCCCCCCGTCCCCAGATGATGGTTGAAAACATAAAGAGGAGGACAGTGGAAGCCTGTGACCCGTAACATTTGAATGTTTTTTCCAAAGCACTGGAGTTTCATTGTTTAATGATCAATTTCCCTCTTGCATGTCAAACTGAGGTGATATCTCTCTATATGGATGAATATTTTATCATGCCTTTGTATTATTAGCTTATATAATGAATTATGTAAACTCGCAGGCTGAGTTATTGTGCATATATTAGCACTGTCCTGAAACGCAACAGTGTTTGTTATTGTTCTCTTCCCTTAAACAATCTGCATAAGTCTACAAAAGTGGATATATTGTTTGCGGGTCCGCAGGGATGAAGGACCGGCGTTGTTCCCACATGTTTTCTTATTGCTGCAGCTTTGAAGGAATCAATAATTTATTTTGGCAATTTGCATTTAAATTCAGCAGACCTTGTGATCCCAAGGCATACGAGACAAAAGAAGCATAGCAAGCAAAAACTTTTCAAAGGAAGGTTGCTTCTTTAACTTTCGGAGTGGGAAATAAGGGCTCTTTTGAAAAAAAAAAAGAGAGAATATGAACATCAATGAGAATGGAAACATCAAACATCGCTGCACTGGATGGACGGGCAGTTAGAGAACGAATGAAAGCAAGAGTGAGAGTGAAGGAGAGCGTTGATCCAAACAATACAACTCCAGCAACATATGCATTGTTTTAAGTCGATTTTGTCCCTTGCTAGAAGAGACTGGTAACTGGAAGCGTACTGTCAGTATTCCCTTCTCTTTCAGCAAGACACTGACTGATCCACACTTGAAAAATACAAATAAATAAATAAATAAAGCTAACACTTAAAAATAAAAATATATTTCCTGCAGCCATCTACTGGTTAAAGTGATATATTTTTTACTTTTAAAACTGAATTTTCCGAAATATGTGCAAAAATCTTACACTAAACCATGTCAAATTATCCATGTTATCCCAATGAATTAAATTTAGAAATGTGGGTCTGTTATAAGGTGAATTTGACATAACAAAAAAAAAAAACTGTTGTTGTTTTTTAAATAAAAACCTATATATTAAAAATATATTTTTTACATTTATTTATATAAATTTTGTGGAGTAAAAATGTCCAAATGTGAAGTAAAAACATTAATAAACTGAGTAAAAAAAAATTTATATATATATATATTGTTACAAAATTACATTTTGTTGCCTGGAGTCTCTAACTGTGCGTTCACACCGGACACGAATAGTCTCTAAGACTCCAAACAGCCGACTGTAAACCACAAACGAAACACGCACAAGGGTTAAAGTGGTGGAACATAGTTCAGAACAAAGTGCAGCCATATCAGGGCATTGTGTATCAAAAAGTTATATATATATATATATATATATATATATATAAAACTCTAGATCTCTTGTAAGATTTGTTTTGTTTGGATGATTCTAGAGACCTTCATGATTATGAAGATATATATATGCCAACAAAATGTTTTTATTATTAACATAAAAAAATGACCTTTCTTTGGGAGGGTTTGCCTTCGCCATGCTTCCTGGAAGTAGCGGTAGGAAGTTGACAGCCTCATGTGACAGTAAGAAAGTGAATACCTTTTTTTTTCTTGAAATCCTTTACTTGGTTGTTTGCTTGCATGTCATTGAGACATTAAACATGGATAACATCTAGAAAAATACTTACAAAAGGAAAATGGCAAATATACACTGCGGCAACTATAGTTGCCGGTGGGCTTAAATTAGTGTCTTATTAGCATGCATATTAATGCATTATTCTGCATGATCATATTCTAAATCCCTTAATATTATCCAAATACCTAAACTTAACATACCCTACTAACTATTAATAAGCAGTAATTAGGAGTTAATTTAGGCAAAAGCTGTTATTCATAGTTAATAGAATTGGACACTAAACTAACGTGTGAGCAAATAAACATAAGGGTTCTCTATTGGCATCAATGGTTCCAGGAAGAACCTTTAAACATCCATGAAGCCTTTCCATTTCACAAAGGGCACTTTATAGTGGAAAAAAAGTTATTTATATTGTTAAAATGTTCTTTACACTAAGAAAGAAAGAAAAAAAAGGTTGCAGTAATGCCATAGATAGAAGAACCTTTTTTTTTTCTTAATGTGAAGAATTTTAGTAATCTAAAGAACCTTTTGCGGAATGAAAACATTCCATGTTTCCAACATTCCAGACTCTTGGAACGAGATGCCATCAAATATAAAATAACCTTTAGTTTTGTATTCGCTGAAATGTTGGGGAATCAAAACTGTTCTTCTGTGGCATCACTGCAAAATAACCCCTTTGTAACCTTTATTTTGAAGGGTGTATTCAGTGTGTCTCTTTCTCTCCTGCAATAGTCTCTTCTGCTGTTGTAAATAATGAGAGGTCATTCTAGCAATTTCTACAACAACTGCATTGTTTTACCGCATTACAGTTTAAAATCACTCAGCCAAACGACCAGAATTTCAAAGAGCTGTACAGCCTTCCTCAGCAAAATAATATGCAATAGCTCAAATAGAGCAAGATCAATGGGTCAATGTCCAGGGAATACATTAAATGATAACAGTGGTATAATCTGAATAATTCACCTTTGATCAATACAAAAATGAATGCACCACACGTAGATGTAACAGCAACTCCGCTTTGTTTTCTTAAGCTCGTATCTGTTTTATCTCGGTCTAGAGACAACAAAAGCCATTTATAAATAAGTTCTGTACTCACGTTGAGAATGAGGCTACGAGACTAAAGTGACAGTGACCATGTGATCCGTTTCATCTCCACCCAATCGGATGGACCAGACGTGTGCATGGTTGTAAAAGGATGTTTGAGAGATGCTGATTAAATGGTTTGCAGCCAAACTAATGATGAGCGAAATCGTTTTTTCTCTGTTAAGTATTGTCACTGTATAAAGTGCTGGAGAAACATTCAGCTTAAACAAAGCATGACAGACACCAGTTTTCAGTGAAATAGCTCAGTTTCCTCAGCAAAGTATGCTTGATATAAAATCCTGGCTGTAACAATGAATATCTGAGTGTTTGTCTTTTCCTGAGGGCATTTATAGTATTAAATCTTGCAGATCAGTAAAACTGCCTCGAAATAAAACAGTAGCTGTGTTGAGGAATGATATCCAAACGCCACTGCCGTTCTGGCGAGACACAATCCGAAGATCAGAAGGTTTTAAACCGGCATGCTTCTTTTTCCGGGGATAAAAGAGAAAGAGCGAGCAGAAATGATCTTTGGTCAAATGCTAAGCCAGGCAAATTTGCACGTCTGTCATAAAAGAGAATTTGACAAGGTTTTGATGAAGATATTAAATTGAAATTCACATAAACATGACTAATAATAGCAGCCTCGGCATACAAAGGAGAAAATTGAAGACTATTGAAGAGGATCTGCATTTAAAACACAATAGCTGTGAGTTTGGCATTAGCATGTTGCACTAGTGCTGGCATTAGCATCATGCTCTCATATGGCCAATTCATCCATAACATAACCCACTTTTAATTTGATCAAACTATTTTAATTAATATACATTTGGTATTTGGATTTTTCACTATCTCAGATTTTTTAAATATTTTTTAAATATTTTTTATTAATGCATTCTGGGGTTTCCTTGTGGGAAAAGTAGTACACTTATTGCATTTAAAAGTATATATTTTAGAAATAATACACTTTAAAAGTACTTAATTGTGAATGGAATGCATTGTTTTCAGACACTTATTGCATATTACTTAAAATCAAAGTAAAATGATACATTCAAATATTAAATGCAGTTAAAAATCTTTGTAATGTCATCACACTTTTTTCTTTGAAATATGATTAAAGTGTGCTGCTGAATACTGGCAAGCATTTATGGTAAACTAAAGTATACCTTAATGTAATTTATATTGAAGTATGTCATGTATTTAAATATATTTGTAATGAAGTTGCAGTGCAGAACATTTTAAAATATATTAACTTTAAATGTAATATTGAATAACACACTGTACTTAAAATTATAACCAAGTAAACTTATGTGCTTTATAGTCAACACATCAACATAAGTGTGTCATGCTTAATGTAATGTAAAACAACATTACTTAAAATACTTACTTAAATACTTAAGTAAAACTTTTAATATGACAATTACAAAGTTCTCTTTTTAAAAGCCTGTTATGAAACAGTCAAACACTCTTTAAATGCACTTACGTGGCCTTTTTCATTAATACAAAGTGCACATTCAATATAATTAAACACACCTCAAGGGTTCGCTTTTCTATAATGGACTCACTAGGTTTTAAAACCGAGCAAACACGTCTCTCTTCATGTTAATCCACCCTTCATCTCCATTTACAAACCAGCCGGGCCTCGAGAAATGGTCTCGCTTGCTCTTCAGGTCCTGTCATCTGTCCGGAGAGCTCAGACAAGATTTGATTTATATAGACAACGACCAGATAGTGTCTTTCACAGCACGTCAGCCGCGGGGAAGTCCTGAACATGAAAATATACAGTATAAAGCAATTAATAACAGAGGCCAGAAATAGCCTCTCATCTAAACAGCCATAAAAGCCCAGCCAGAGATATAGAGAGTCTAATGAAGCTTTACAACTGACCTCAGCTTCCTAACTCAAGGAGAAGCAGAAGAACCGATGTGTTGCTCCTCTTTCAGTCAGTCTGTGCCGGGACACAGCGAGAACACAGAGAAACCGCTCCGGAAACGAGATCTCCGCAGTGATGTAGTGCGCATCTTTCTTCTGTTGAACCTCAGAGAGAAGAACTCAATCAGCCGCTCGCTCTTCTGGCCTCAACGGTGAAACGCACACCAGCGATTATCGTCTCGCTAATTAATAATTACAATTCATACTCCTTTGCACAGAAATGACCTTGATGCTGTCTGGAAATTGAATTCGGCGATACCCCCAAAGTAGATCCCTCTCCATTAGAGCGCAGTTTGAAAAATAATTGTCATTTATAATTCATGGACCAATACCCTGTTTTTCTGCAGCGATTCGGCCCAGAAAGAGTGTGTGGCGTCATTAAATTTCAAACCGACCACCGTCGGATTCCAGTACGGAGAAACATGAGAGATTTAAGTGCGTGCGCGCTCATGCACGTCAGCGCCCAGGTAAAGCGTCTGACATTGGGCTCTGGAGAAACCGTAATATATTGTTGCCGTATAATTACCGGGCACGACCGAAGAGCTGAATCCCATTTCTAATTTCCATCACTGTCATCCATTCCATTTGTGTGATAATACATCCTTCATAATTTATGAGGGCCCATTTCTCCAGCCGTGTTGCTGATAGAGGGTCTGATAAAGCCTGACAATCCCCTTCTCTCCTCCCGGGCCGATGCGGTCGCCCTGCACAGCCCAGTGGCTCTGTTATTGCCCGTGCCCATCATCTCAAATATCCCCTCTTCACCGGCCCGGCTCACTTTGTGAGGAATTATGCACCATTAGAGGAAGCCTCAGATGTGGCGGGGATTAAAAAAAAGCATGGGACGGACTCCAGACATGAAGCCACAAATTGGTATATTTCAAACGGGGAAAGGCACGGCTTTTCTTCAGCGGTGACAGGGCAATGCATCGCTTGTTTGACAAATATTTACGCGGGGAAATCACATTTGATGGCTGCCAGAGCCCTGCGACAAGACATGTTTGTCTGTGAGAGAGGTAATGGTGGAGGCGGATCTGCTGGAGGAGGAGAAATACTCACTGGGAATTTCTTTTGACCCATGATAATGATTGGTATCGAGCAGATTGTGATATCAGGGCAGTTGTTTTTTTAAGTCATTGAATGTATAAATAGCATTTTTTTAAAGGGCACATATTATGCCCTTTAATCTTTTGGGCTCTACTAGAATAGATTTTCATGTTTAAATGTTGAAAAAAACATTATTTTCCTCATATTCTTGATTGTTGCGGCTCCTCTCTTCAAAGACTGTCAGTGACGCTCGGTTTACTTCCTGTCTCTATGAAGCCCCTCCTTCTGAAAAGCACACTGTGCTCTGATTGGTCGGCTGGAGCAGTGTGTTGTGATTGGTCGAGCGCTTCCAGTGTGTTTAGGAAATGTCCCGCCCCTTACCATAACCGCCAGTTTAACACACTACTAACTAACTCAACCAGGCCCTTTATTCGAATATCATCGGTCTGCGGAACATAAATGGGCGTTTTTTCCCTAAACGGGAACACCCCCCTTTTCTTCTTCTCCTTCTACGAGGAACTGTCAACATCCGGTCTATATTATGTCAAAATAAAGGTTGTACATTGACGTTATCATTGAACCAAACATAGGAAAGCAGGAACTTACGTTTAGAACTTACCGAACGTCGCAGTAGCAGTTGAAAATGTTTGGTTGTGCAGTGCATTGTTCTACTTGTCAAAAAGCTTACGATTATAAAAAAATAAAATGACATAAAAAAGTATTGTACTGCAGTATCAAACCAGTATTTCCTACAGTAATTAACGTTACTGCAGAATAGGCTACTGCACCTCAACAGTTGTAGTACTGTGTAGCAAGTGCAATAATTTGGATACGAAAAAACTGCATTCATAACAAATACTACTACAGTGTTACCACTGTATACTTAGGCTACTGCACAATGCAATATTTTGGACACGAAAATACTGCAGTACTGTTTTCCTGTCACACTTTTTTCAGTCTAACAAATCAGCAGGGAAAGCAAAACTGTCTCATAACCCCAATCGGATACCACACTATCCGTGGATCTGATACTGCTTTGCATTCAGAAGGACTTATATTAATCTCCACAATACACCAAACCACATCAGTAATATAATTTTTTATAATATTCATAATATTCCCTGTGTATATCCCAACAAAAATGGCCAAACTGAAGTATGGATTTTAATATCACCTGGACATTGAGCAAATTTGTTTAAGATACAAGGAGCATTTATTTACCATCAGACAGCATAGTTCACAAGGGTTCCCTTATTTACACACAAATACTTGGCTGAATATGGATATTTTCAATAAACACACAAAGACCATTTATTTTACGTAGCAAACTTAAGAAAACTTTATTGCCATGCAGTATAAAAATACAATGTAAAAAAAAAAAAAACATAACTGTCTTGGTATAACAATGTCTTGTTATAGTGTGTGTTGTTTGTGTGGTGTGTGTTTGTGTTGTTGTTTTTGTGTGTGTGTTGTGTTTGTGGTGTGTTCTGTGTTTGTGTGGTGTGTATGTGGTGTGTTTGTGTATGTGTGGGTTTGTGTGGTGTGTGGTTTGTTGTGTTGTGTTTGTGTTGTTGTTTTGTGTGTGTGTTGTGTTGTTTGTGTTGTTGTGTTTTTGTGTGTGTGTTGTGTTGTTTGTGTTGTGTTTGTGGTGTGTTCTGTGTTTATGTGGTGTGTTTGTGTATGTGTGTGTTGTGTGTGTGTGTGTGTGTGTTGTTTTTGTGTGTGTGTTGGTGTTGTGTTTGTGGTGTGTTCTGTGTTTGTGTATGTGTGGTGTGTTGTTTTTGTTGTTGTGTTGTTTGTGGTGTGTGTGTGTGTGTGTGTTTGTGGTGTGTTCTGTGTTTGTGGTGTGTTTGTGGTGTGTTTGTGGTAGTGTGTGTTTGTGTGGTGTGTTGTTTGTTGTGTTGTTTGTGTTGTGTGGTATGTCTGTGTGGTGTGTTTGTTGTGTTGTTTGTGTGTGTGTGTGTGTGTGTGTGTGGTGTGCTGTGTTGTGTGTTTGTGTGGTGTGTTGTTTGTTGTGTTTGTGGTGTGCTGTGTTGTGTGTTTGTGTTGTTTGTGTGGTGTGTTGTTTGTTGTGTTTGTGGTGTGCTGTGTTGTGTGTTTGTGTTGTTTGTGTGGTGTGTTGTTTGTTGTGTTTGTGGTGTGCTGTGGTTGTGTGTTTGTGTTGTTTGTTGTGGTGTGTTGTTTGTTGCATGCTTTGACCTACTCTGCAAACTGTACATCCTCTACCAAGTACCTTCCATAGCCTGTGTGTCTAAGCACCAAGCATGCCTTCATCCAATTTTTTTTGGAAGAAAACAAATGTGCTAGTCGTAGCACAAGGCCACTGCCACAGCCTGCCACCTTGCAGATTTTGCCTATGCTAATATGCACCGGATCACTTTCAATTTCAAGATCCTTAGCCACGCTATCATTAATGCTGATCATTGGATGAAAAGCCTCGAAAGATCTCGAAACAATTTAGATGTGTTATTAAATGATTCCAGCATGGTCATGTCCATTCTAAGGGTAATTCCCAATGATCTTCTGCAAAAATCTCTGGAGGGAGGTATGACTGGTCCTGGTCCTGTCCCTTTCTGTTGCAGCAGGTGTGACCCACTGGTCCTTCAGTGTTGCTGAGAGATGGAGAGAGTTTAGCATATTGGCCTACATCTTCAAATGTAGGTAAAATCACAAACTAAGAATACAATGCGATACCTTTCAACAGTAAATTTCTGCAACACTTGCGCACACCACCACCTTCTGATAATTGTCATGTCCGCCTGAAAAGTATTGTGGTCAACTTCCAAATAGGACAAGTAAATGACTGAACATGTAATATTTAATATTATCTGATTAAGATTTTAAGATAAAAAAACCCACTCATTGAAGTCAAATGGTTTTTGGAGGGTAGCATACAAAGCATACTGAAATTAAGATTAAACAAAGTTACTAATTCAGAATAAGTCAATAAAAGACGTTACAGAAAACATTAGGCTACAACTCACACTGTGTGTGTGTGTGTATGAGTGTCTGCATTAATTTGTTTATTTACTATACTGATGGGACAATATTTAAAGAAGGCCCATGATATAGAGTAGGATGCAATACATGTTGTAAGGCTGTGTGCAATACATGAGGTAATAAGGCAGTGTGCAATAGAAGATTGTGATGCAGATTGTGGACTGTGCGTTCCTTGAATACTTATCATAGGGCTATTTTATATGATATGTACTTGTAATAGGGAGGGGAATCTCTCCGTGTGCATGTCTATGTGTGGGTGTGTGTTTTGTTTATATTGTGTAAAACATGATTTTGTGTACCCGTGCCAGACTCTCACTTCCCAAAGATGAATTTCTCCACTCTGGAGATAACAAGGCTTAACTATCTATCTAAAACATACCTCTATGATGCACCACCGTCTTTAGATGGCTCTGCATGTGGGTTTCCACCATGGCATAGTCCCCCTTGTACTGAGGACAGAAAGGGCAGTGGGAGCAGTGTGCAGCCTGGGTCTGGGCATCTTTGGTATTGCGGCTTCTGACCGCTGTACAGTACTGAAGAGTGTAACTACAGTGAAAGGAAGACATATGGAGAACATTAACCAAACTCAAATTGTATTATTATCATATCATCTTGCTGCTGCTTGAACTTGCTGCGTTGTCTAACGTGTTCAACAAACAAGCAACACGGATGCATAATGTTTTTTTTACATCTTTACTTTGAATGACGTTTAGATGGAAAGAAACAATGTGCGTTGCTGACACGTTTTTAACGTTGCCACAAAAACACGATTACTAGATTTATTATCAGTATTTAACTTACCTAAGCAATCATATTGTATATAAAATCAAACAATCTTAACTCCGTTCTGGCTAGCTGAACATAGAACTACGGCTTACGTCGAGCCTCAATTATAACGTTACCCATGCCATGCCATTACATCGTTAACTAACTTGCTTGTTTGCTTGCTTTCGTTGTCACTGAAGAAAGTCCGACCACATTCTAAAATGACGCTGGAATTGCTCAAACTGTACAAATAAATTATACTTACGGACATAACTTCTCATGAACCAAATACGCTAACTCTTTGAAGTAACTTAGCTTCCACCATAGAAAGATTCGTAAAGACTTTTACCATATTCCCAAAAAGCGGAAATTACGCCTTTCCCAGAAGGCAGTGGGAAACTATTTCTGATTGGTTGATAAAACGATACAGGAATGCCCATTGGGGAGTTTCTGTGGCTAGTCTGGAACGCCCATGCCGCAATCGGACCCTCCTCCTTTATTCTGCATATTAATTATTATAATGAGGAATATTGTGACGTGTTCGTTCCCGGAAGAAACTCAAGACTACAATGGAGGCGTTTCAGGAGTTCAGAAACACTGATATAGAGAAGACCTGGAGCTTTGCAGATCTTTTTCATGATCGAACAGCAACACTACACACTAAAGAAAGATGAAAATGTGAAAAAGCAGAACAGGATACCTTTAAAGTATTTTTAAGTAAATGAATAGAGAGTTACTGAACCAATGATCTGATTTGCTTCTGTTTTTATATTCCTATGTGGATTTACCAGAAACATCTGTGACGAATGAAAGATAGCTGAGAAGTCCTTTAGGTCTCCTGAGATATGAAGAGCGATCCGGATCTCCAGGGACGCGTCTCCTCGGGTCAGAGATAACACTGACTGTAAGACTGCAATGAAGAGTGACAGCCTGCAAATGCTTGGCTAATTGTGAGACAGAGGGCATAATTATCCACGAAGAGATGGCAGAGATATGCTTTCACTAGAGACGCTCAGCCGGTCAGGTGTTTGTTTGCAGGTAATTAATCTCCTGCCTAATGTCTGTGTGTGAAGGGTGCAATATTTAGGGCCTTTCAGACTGAGAATGATTACTTGTTGATAAGTTAATGACTCTGGATACTGCGCAGTTTAATTACTTAATGAATCAGTTTTACGGGAATGCCGCTTTTGCGTTGCTGAGCATTATTAATAAAGGAATATTGCGGGGTTAGCACAAGTTCAGCTGACAACGTTTATTTCACAGTGTTGATTACCACAATTTTTTTTTTCTGCTTGTTCCAATTTTTTAAAAGTAAAAATCGACATTATTAAACTGAGACACTTACAATACAAGTGAATGGAGCCGATCCACAAATGTAAAATGTTTCAAAAGTACAACCACAAGACAACAATGTGTGTGTTAACATGATTAAAGTGTGAAATTATTCTTATTATTAATATTCTTATTAATTATGTCTTATTAACCTTTTTTTTGTGAAGTCCATGGAAACATAAAGCCTAAAGCCCTACATCGACTGATGATTTAAACAGCTTTACAGCTCAAATAATGCAAACAAATCACTTGATATGTGTTTTTCATAAATCTGAAACATTATGTTCAGATTTTAAACATTTTTAAATCCAAAAATTTTTAAATGTTAAATCCAACAAAAAATGTGCCAAATTCACTTATTTTATAAGTGCCTAACCGTATCCTCATACATATATATTTTTTAATATGGTTAAGTCATTTATTTATTTATTTATCAATAGGATTGAGTCAAACATATATAACATTTTTATTTTTTATTTTTTGGGGTAATCAACATTATGCAACTTACAGCATCTCCAATGCAAAACAGCGAAACGTCATGGCTGTCTCTTAGAGTAAATGCCCCTGTGGCTTTGTTTTCCTACTTCCAGGAAGTTATTTTTCATCCTGAAGATGTAATAATCGGTATGGTCAGTCCCTGACATCAGGTCAGTGAGAGCCTGTCTTTGCTCAGGCCTGTAGGCAAGCTGAGGTTCTTCAGACGTTGATTGTTTACTGTAGAGGTCAAACGTCTCGGAGTCAGTTCAGATTAGACACGCTGTTATACGGAGGCTCGACGTGACGTGTGCTGTCGTTCACTGAGTCCGCTGTCGTTCACTGAGTCCGCTGTCGTTCACTGAGTCCGCTGTCGTTCACTGAGTCCGCTGTCGTTCACTGAGTCCGCTGTCGTTCACTGAGTCCGCTGTCGTTCACTGAGTCTGAGTCCGCTGTCGTTCACTGAGTCTGAGTCCGCTGTCGTTCACTGAGTCCGCTGTCGTTCACTGAGTCCGCTGTCGTTCACTGAGTCCGCTGTCGTTCACTGAGTCCGCTGTCGTTCACTGAGTCCGCTGTGCTGTCGTTCACTGAGTCCGCTGTCGTTCACTGAGTCCGCTGTCGTTTACTGAGTCCGCTGTCGTTCACTGAGTCCGCTGTCGTTCACTGAGTCCGCTGTCGTTCAGTGAGTCAGCTGTCGTTCACTGAGTCCGCTGTCGTTCACTGAGTCCGCTGTCGTTCACTGAGTCCGCTGTCGTTCAGTGAGTCCGCTGTCGTTCAGTGAGTCCGCTGTCGTTCACTGAGTCCGCTGTCGTTCACTGAGTCCGCTGTCGTTCACTGAGTCCGCTGTCGTTCAGTGAGTCCGCTGTCGTTCAGTGAGTCCGCTGTCGTTCACTGAGTCCGCTGTCGTTCACTGAGTCCGCTGTCGTTCACTGAGTCCGCTGTCGTTCACTGAGTCCGCTGTCGTTCACTGAGTCCGCTGTCGTTCACTGAGTCCGCTGTCGTTCACTGAGTCCGCTGTCGTTCACTGAGTCCGCTGTCGTTCACTGAGTCCGCTGTCGTTCACTGAGTCCGCTGACGTTCACTGAGTCCGCTGTCGTTCACTGAGTCCGCTGTCGTTCACTGAGTCCGCTGTCGTTCACTGAGTCCGCTGTCGTTCACTGAGTCCGCTGTCGTTCACTGAGTCCGCTGTCGTTCAGTGAGTCCGCTGTCGTTAACTGAGTCCGCTGTCGTTCACTGAGTCCGCTGTCGTTCACTGAGTCCGCTGTCGTTCACCGAGTCCGCTGTCGTTCACCGAGTCCGCTGTCGTTCACTGAGTCCGCTGTCGTTCACTGAGTCCGCTGACGTTCACTGAGTCCGCTGTCGTTCACTGAGTCCGCTGTCGTTCACTGAGTCCGCTGTCGTTCACTGAGTCCGCTGTCGTTCACTGAGTCCGCTGTCGTTCACTGAGTCCGCTGTCGTTCACTGAGTCCGCTGTCGTTCACCGAGGCCGCTGTCGTTCACCGAGTCCGCTGTCGTTCACCGAGTCCGCTGTCGTTCACCGAGTCCGCTGTCGTTCACTGAGTCCGCTGTCGTTCACTGAGTCCGCTGTCGTTCACTGAGTCCGCTGTCGTTCACTGAGTCCGCTGTCGTTCACTGAGTCCGCTGTCGTTCACTGAGTCCGCTGTCGTTCACTGAGTCTGCTGTCGTTCACTGAGTCCGCTGTCGTTCACTGAGTCCGCTGTCGTTCAGTGAGTCCGCTGTCGTTCACTGAGTCCGCTGTCGTTCACTGAGTCCGCTGTCGTTCACTGAGTCCGCTGTCGTTCACTGAGTCCGCTGTTGTTAACTGAGTCCGCTGTAGTTCAGTGAGTCAGCTGTCGTTCACTGAGTCCGCTGTCGTTCACTGAGTCCGCTGTCGTTCACTGAGTCCGCTGTCGTTCACTGAGTCCGCTGTCGTTCACTGAGTCCGCTGTCGTTCACTGAGTCCGCTGTCGTTCACTGAGTCCGCTGTCGTTCACTGAGTCCGCTGTCGTTCACTGAGTCCGCTGTCGTTCACTGAGTCCGCTGTCGTTCACTGAGTCCGCTGTCGTTAACTGAGTCCGCTGTCGTTCACTGAGTCCGCTGTCGTTCACTGAGTCCGCTGTCGTTCACTGAGTCCGTTGACGTTCACTGAGTCCGCTGTCGTTCACTGAGTCCGCTGTCGTTCACTGAGTCCGCTGTCGTTCACCGAGTCCGCTGTCGTTCACCGAGTCCGCTGTCGTTCACCGAGTCCGCTGTCGTTCACCGAGTCCGCTGTCGTTCACTGAGTCCGCTGTCGTTCACTGAGTCCGCTGAGGGCTGGCCGGCTCCTTTAATGGCTGATATGAGAATTGAATGATCTTAAAGCTGCAGCAACCTTCTCACTGGAAGAGCCACAGTAGTCATGTTTAATGGAAGACCTTTATCTGCTTCTTTTATATAATTTATAACTTAAAATAACTCTCTATATTAGATGCCAGTAACAGAACGTGTAGCAGACGAAACAATAAACAGTGGTTAGACTTTCAAATGACAGCAGCCGTCTCTGGATGAATCTGAGCTGGGCATTTGAGAGGTCCTACATTTCAATCATTTGAAATAAAAATAAAATAAATAAGATTTGTGTAGACAAACTGAAATTGCTTTGCTATAAGGTGAAGTCGAGGCTTCAAATGAGTGAAAACCTAATAACTAAAGTTTAAAAAATTCAATTAGATGTTTTATTGTGTGATTATTTATATTTAATTTACAGATAATTTATTTATTTCAATCGTGACAACTCTTGTAATAGTTTTATGCTATTGAATTTGTATATGTATTTGGTAGGGGTGTAACGGTACACGTATTTGTATTGAACCGTCCGGTACGAGGCTTTCGGTACGGTACGCATTACAAACCGAACGGTTCGGGACCATTTTTTCTGCCGACCAAAACTGTTTTATTTTGAATGTAGGCGCGTGGCAAGCGCGCTCATAATGTAAGAGGCGCTGGCGCGACCACAACATTACCCAACATCGAATGGCAAACGTAATGAAAGCGGAACGAAACTGCGCTTCACGGACCGGTTATCGGTTTGGACCAATGCAGCGCGAGCCACTCTTGATCAAGCGACACGGTTGCTACACAGCGCTGAGAGATCCAGTAAAGAATTCACTTCTGAAGTAATAACATCGCTGCGAGATCTAGTGAGAAACATTCACATTTCTCTGTTATTAACGTATCAAACATCGCTGACGTGGAAACCAGGAGACGCATTGTGCCATGAATGAACTACAGATCAGTGTCAACATTCACCATGGATTTACTGATTTACTGGATTTACTTTATGATGTTAGGTTTAATAATAATAAAAAATTTAAATCAAGGAATTTTCTCTGGCATTTCTTTCTTTTTGCTGTATCGAAAATGTACTGAACCGTGACACCAGTGTACCGCATCGAACCGTGAATTTTGTGAGCCGTTACACCCCTAGTATTTGGTCCTGGTGGACTTTCTTCTGCTGCTGGTTATTATTGCTGCTACTGCTAACAGATCATGTGTGCACTAGCTACTGCTAACAGATCATGTGTGCACTTGCTACTGCTAACAGATCATGTGTGCACTTGCTACTGCTAACAGATCATGTGTGCACTTGCTACTGCTAACAGATCATGTGTGCACTTGCTACTGCTAACAGATCATGTGTGCACTTGCTACTGCTAACAGATCATGTGTGCACTTGCTACTGCTGACAGATCATGTGTGCACTTGCTACTGCTAACAGATCATGTGTGCACTTGCTACTGCTAACAGATCATGTGTGCACTTGCTACTGCTAACAGATCATGTGTGCACTTGCTACTGCTAACAGATCATGTGTGCTCTTGCTACTGCTAACAGATCATGTGTGCACTTGCTACTGCTAACAGATCATGTGTGCACTTGCTACTGCTAACAGATCATGTGTGCACTTGCTACTGCTAACAGATCATGTGTGCACTTGCTACTGCTAACAGATCATGTGTGCACTTGCTACTTCTAACAGATCATGTGTGCACTTGCTACTGCTGACAGATCATGTGTGCACTTGCTACTGCTAACAGATCATGTGTGCACTTGCTACTGCTAACAGATCATGTGTGCACTTGCTACTGCTAACAGATCATGTGTGCACTTGCTACTGCTAACAGATCATGTGTGCACTTGCTACTGCTAACAGATCATGTGTGCACTTGCTACTGCTAACAGATCATGTGTGCTCTTGCTACTGCTAACAGATCATGTGTGCACTTGCTACTGCTAACAGATCATGTGTGCACTTGCTACTGCTAACAGATCATGTGTGCACTTGCTACTGCTAACAGATCATGTGTGCACTTGCTACTGCTAACAGATCATGTGTGCACTTGCTACTGCTAACAGATCATGTGTGCACTTGCTACTGCTAACAGATCATGTGTGCACTTGCTACTGCTAACAGATACGCAGATGCTGCATGAATACAGTAATCCCGTGGCAGATCTAGGCAGGTGGAGCTGGGGAGGTGGAGGGGTTCAGAGGAACTCTGGACTAGAGTACAACAAACAATGAACAAGACGATTTTAAATGTTGAGCAATCACTCTCATTGGCTGCAGGATCAGCAGAAGCCAATCAGATCGTGCCACGCGGTAATGTAGAATGATGTACTTTTTCAGAATTCATACATTTTAACTGTATATGGTTTAGTAACTGTAGCACTTTTACGGTATCAGTTCTAAATCAAACTTTAACAGTATCATTTTATTACTTATACATTTTTAAAGTTTGTACACTCTAAAAAATGCTGGGTTGTTTCAACCCAATTTTGGGTCAAATATGGACAAACCCAAACATTGGGTTAAAAATGTAATTCAAAAATGTAACCCAAGGGCTGGGTTTGTCCATATTTGACCCAAAATTGTGTTGAAAAAACCCAGCAATTTCTAGAGTGTGTGTAGCTTGTAGTTTGAACATGTATAGGTGTTTTTAGAGTTACATTTGGCAATGTTTTGTGTTAGGATTTCTCTCAAAAGAGGAAGGAGACCGAAGCTAGCACGGAAGAGTCAGTATTTGACCTGGTGTAGGTGTAGCAAAAGCACACAATATGCTCTATTTTCACACAGAGTGTGTTTTATTCCCGCACTCAAATGTCCCTTTTGAAAATCAGTTTGAAAGCATGCGTTGTTGTTCTTATTCTGGGCGGTCTTTGTTGGCTGGCCATGAAGGCCCGAGGCCTCCCCAAGATTGCTGGGTAACTCTTCACCTCCGAGAATGACTCAAATCAGATTGTGATGCTCGTACGGCTCGGCGAAGACTCGGCCTGGAGTCACGCTCGCTCGGAGGTGTTCATTCCAGCTTTCTAAGTCGACCAGACAACCACCGCTGTGTTCCTAGCAAATGTTAGATTTATTGGAAAACGCAGCTCTGGCTTTGTATAGGTATCATGCTGAGAGAATCTCACTGTATTTATCTAGCTCTCATTCAAACCTGTTTCTAAAAAGCCTTATAATGCACATCAAATAACCTTGTTTTCTCTTTGATGTCTTTCAATAATTTGAGTTCTGTTATTAATGTGCATATCTGGATAAATAAGGCAGATCATGAGGCAGGTGGAGATATAATGTAGCGGTGGCAGTCTATAGGCCTATTTTCTATGATCTTCTCAATACTGTCAATATACAAACTTCGTTTCATTTGAGCGACGTCTCACCAGTATGTGACCCTGGATCAAAAAACCAGTCTGGAGCCGCACGGGTATATCGTGGCAATAGGCAACTATAGATATTTAGTTAATTTCCTACCATAAATATATAAAACATGTATTTTTGTGAGTGAATGCAGCACAATCGTGAACATAAATGCACAACTTTAAAGGAGATTTTCTCAATGTTTAAATTTTTTTGCTCCTCAGATTCCAGATTTTCAATAGTTGTATCTCGACCAAATATTGTCCTATCCTAACAAACCATACATCAATGGAAAGCATTTTTATTTAGCTTTCAGATGATGTATACATCTCAATTTAAAAAAATTGGCCCATGTGATTGATTTTGTGGCCCATGGCCACATGAGTTTTCCATTCATGGACGATAAAGAAGGATCCAGCGCTTAATCAAAATGAAGTTACTTTATGCTTAAAATAACAACAATGGGGTCAGAAAAATAAACTAAAAAGTGAAAACTTCAATCCAGAACTCTTTGGCAGTTCTTTTTTTCTAATTTTAAGCACATAGTCACTTCATTTTGAAAAAAAAAAAAATTTTCACCTGTTATCTCATGTCAATTTGCTTCTGAAGTAAAATATTTGTCTTGTATGGAAAACGAGATGAAATTACTGAAGACGAACATCTTTTTTTTCAGCCTAACTATCAAACTAGGCCACGGATCCGCCCGATTTGCTGGGAATGAGCTTGACTAAATATTATTTAAAGGAATGTTTGACTGTGATGATTTAATGGCTGTGCTTCCAGCAGAGAGGCTGGGGGTGTTTCTCTTGTAAGCGTCTTTGCCGCAGGAATCTCTCTGCCAGTTTAATTATGTGTCACCCAATTGGATTTGCCGCTTCCCAGCATCTGTCGAGGCGTCACCCCTGTTACCTTTACATTACCCCGCTCGGCTCGTGCTACAGCGATACAAACAATGTGCCTGGAAACCAGAGAGTCCTTCAGACTGAATGATATTAACCTGTGCTTTCATGTTTGACCTTTATAGACATTCACCTGAAGTGTGTGATGATGTCGAAGCACGACCACACAAACATTAGTCACCGCTGTGTTTGCACAACTTGTTTTTAAAAGGTCAGCCCATGCAGCCACTAAAACTTTAAATCATTGCCGACAATTGCTCGATGCTTTTCTAGGCCCATATCTAAAAATAAAAGTGTTGTCTCTGGGAAGAAAAATGAAGGTGATGATACGCTTTGGGTTTTCGAGTGTGTGAAACACGGCAAACAAAACATGTCACACACTTTGACCTGACATTATTTTGGAGCGACTCAATCATAAATATCACCCTGTTTGCTGTTTATTTTCTGAATATTTGGTTTAGTTTAGGGTCCAATTCTCACTAATAACTATGACTTTTGCCTTATAAACTCCTAATTACTGCTTATTATTAGTTTTTAAGTGTAGGTATTGGAGGATTAAGGGATGTAGAATATGGTAATGCATTAATATGTGCTTTATAAGTACTAATAAATAAGCCAATTACCTAGTAATATGCATGACAATAAGAAACTAGTTAATAGTGAGAAGTGGAGCCTAAACTAAAGCACTATTTAATATTATAAAAGGACATGGTCACTACTTCCCATACCATCTGTCCTCGGATCATAAATCAATACGACATGCGCATACAAAAATTATTACACTTAAAAAAAGCTTTTATAAGCTTTCACGTCTGCGTCCTTGAAGTTGTCCGTCAGAGACTTATGATACATTTTTATTATTTTTTTTATCAAGCAATAGAAATGTCAGTCTTCATCCTGAAGGTCCTCCTTTCACATCTCACCAGGCTTTTCTGAGTTTAAAGTTTGTACATGATTTAAATTTAATTTATTAATTCATTTTTTATTTTGTTTTTATTTTAATTTAAGTGTGTTTTTGAAATTTTTATTAGTTTATATATATATAGACACCATATATATATATATATATATATATATATATATATATAAAGAGAGAGAGAGAGAGAGAGAGAGAGAGATAGAGATTATATTTTTAAATTTAGTTTTAGTTTTAATTTAAGCAACTAGCTGTAAGAAAATACGTATTATATATCATATATATATATATTTATATTATATATATATATATATCTTTATTTATCTATTTATTTATTTATTTATATAATTATTATTATTTTATATATTTATTTATTTTTCAGTTATCAAGTTGTTGTTTTTTTTCAGTTTTTTTGTTTTGTTTTAGTTTTACAGTAGTGGCTATTAAAACTTATGTGAGGATTTTTTTAAATGTTTAAAAAAATTATGTTTCAATTAAACATAAATAATATAGGGAAATATTTCATTTTTAATATATATATATATACATATATATTTTAAATACGAGGAAAGAGCAAATCACTAACCTTGTTTCAGGTATTGATCTGACCTAATTATATAAAAATTAAAAAAGGCAAACTACAGCTACAGGGTTTATTTTACTGTGTAAGACAATGCAGAGAAAAACAAGAAGCTCACAGGAAAAAAGCATACACTGACTACAGCATAATTAGTTATTAATATTCGGTTGGTTCTCTCTTGTTTTCACATGTGTTCATAATTTCTTTGTATGACAGTCAGGCCAAAAATTATGTTGCACAATTTGTAATGCTTCATTGTCTTATTATCACAACTAAAACAATTGACTCCAAGTGCAACTACACAATATGCTTACAAAATATGCTTTCACATCTAATATTTGAATAAAGGGTGATGCCAATATTCCTATGACAGGCATCACGTTTGACCACTACTGTATAATAACCCTGGTGTCTCAGCTCCATCACACACATTGTAAATGATTGTTTTTTGGATTGTAGGTCATATTAGTAACTAGCATCACTAGAGAACAAAATGACTGCCGGATGAGTTCATATGTGGTTTGAAGAGAGTTGCAACCAAACGACTGACATATGGAGCTAAAACAGACATTATTTTAATATCTCACACAACAAGGAAACACATTCTGTGAGAAGATGGCAGTAGCAGGAGGGCACAAACTAACATTTTTAACAGATTTAATCCACAATAATTCTGTAATCCGTCTACAAAACGTCATAATGTATCTTGTTTATATTCCCAAGAATGTCTCAGGAATTGGTAAAAAACTAAATAATTGGGTGTAATCTTTCCCTTCATGCTTTGCTCTTGTTACAAATCAATGCTATTACTTGCTGATGTCTTGCAGGCTAAAATAAGTAAATGCAACCTCTCGATTTTCTTCCAGGAATCGCTGAAGGCGAAACATAATTACCTGATAAATTGTGTGAACAATGGGCATCAAGATGGACTAACCTGATTCTTCCCAGAAAACGCATTCCTGCTTTATTCTGTAGTGGAATTGAGTGGAAGAAAGAGCACATCAGTCTGAAGATATGTGTGTGTTCTGCCAGAGTTCACCAGGGTCATTATAGTTAACTAACCATAAAACTGAAACACTTTACAATAAAGTTTCATTTGCTAACATACTAACAATATATTTTCTCAGCGATACTAAAACACACTGATGTGTACAGAGAAATCTTGTAAGCTTTCATCAGTGTGTCTTAATACATGAACTTGTGTTGTTGAAAAGCATGAAGGGTCCAAGAGTGGACTGGATATTTGGTTTCTCAAGAGAAACTGATATTATTGTTGGATATCATTTCAGTTTTCTGCCAAGGTAATGTCCATTTTTCCTCAGTATAATGTATGAAACGGGAGCAAAAGCCTGATTGCGGTCTGAAGTAAAGTCGTGAGAGTGTGTCCTTGACTCCAGGTTGATTGATTACGCAGGTTTGGTTCGGCACAGGAGAGCTAATGTCATATTTGCGACCCTGGACCACAAAACCAGTCACATGGGTCTTTTTTTTCAATTTAGAGTTATACATTATCTGAAAACTGAATAGATAAGCTTTGTATTAATGTGTGGTTTGTTAGGATTTGACCATATTTGGTCGAGATACAACTATTCTGGAATCTGAGGATGCAAAAAAATCTAAACATTGAGAAAATCTCCTTTAAAGTTGTGCATTTATGTTCACGATTGTGCTGCATAGACAGTAGAGCACTGTATAATATGATAAGCAGGGCGCAGCTGGTAAACATAACTCAACGATTGTGTCGTCGCTCTAGCCGCGGCTAACGCGGCACGAAGTCGCCACTAGCTGCACTGTACTTAACGTATTATTATAACAATGAGATAAGTACAGCACATGTTATGAAAAATATAATTTAAAGACCGTGTAAAGTGAATTCAGTCATTTTCATCTAAACACATTAAATAGGTCATAAATGTATTTCTCAACAATGTGTAAAAAGCATTTCAACCATTTTGACACCTAATTTCATGAACTTAGGCTATCTTTATTTTTAATCAATCAAATTTGGCTGAGTGGTTAATAACACTTTCTTCTTTAGTCTGACAAACTCAAAACACAAATGACTTTACATGGACTTTAACTAGTTTCACAACAGAATTACCACAGCTAGTCTCTCTTTTTTTATTTTCTTTTTTTTTATTGTTTTTATTATGCAAGTAAAAAGAAAACAGAGAGATAGTGAACAACCTGGTTTTCCAGCCAAGTCTATTCAAATATTAACCAGTACTAAACAATAACTTCTATACAATAGGGGGAGAGAGAGAAAATAAAAAAAATAAATTTAATTTAACACAATGCACACTCCCTTTCACTTTATACATACATCTCTCTTTTCTTTTTCCTTTTCTCTTTTCTCAGACAAGAGACAATAGGCAAGACAAACCAAACAAACTAACTAGCTAACGCTAGTCTCAACGTAGCAACTAAACCATGGGAATTTTTTCAGCAAATGGTGCTAAACTAGCAATGGGGACATGGACACAGAAAAGTTTACATTACATCAACACTGAAAATACTCACTTACCTTGAATACACGACAAAGTTGCACCGAAGAAGCACAGGACAAAACGGATCGAGCGCGAAGTGACGGTTATTTCAAACGACTGTTGTGAGAAAATTCCAGAACAACTGCAGGAGGGGGGACTCAGAACATGTTACTCTTTGAAAAATAACCCAGAAACCCAAACAACCCAGGAATTGGGTCAAACTATTAGCCCTATAACCCAGAAAAATGGTTACTCTCTGAAAAAAATAACCCATAATTTTAACCCAACACAAATAACCCAGAAAATGGGTTGAAGAAATAACCCAGGAGTTTTTTAGAGTATTGTTGGCTATTGCCACAGATATACCAATGCGACTCCATACTGGGTTTGTGATCCAGGGTCACATTTGAGGTTTGGACAGTCCAAGTCAGAAAGTGTTGTTGCTGATTCCCAAACTCTGTCACATGCTCACAACAGCTCAATGCAATGGGGCATTTAATACCAGCTTTTTATTACGTCCACCAGTGGCTGTTTTAGTGTAAAATAATGATTACGCAGCCGGTGAAGCACGGCTGGTAAAAGATAAAGGCCGTACAGAAATAGATAGTCCGCTTGACAGTCTGACCGTAGCCTGACAAACGACAAACCTGGAGTTCTGCCGCAGGCTTTGTGAAATGAGCGAAAAAAGGGGGATTGTTAAAAGCAGACGAGCTCATTATTCTTTCTCACAATCTCACGAGCCTCCGCCGACCTCTGTGTTTTTGCTTTTTTTCACTTGCGTCCTCAGAACCAGATAGATGAAGGCGTACTACGGTGTGTGTGTGTGTAGATATGCCTGTCACACATGTGTTCTGGAGCGCTCCAGCACTGTGTACTGAAGTATCAGAGAAGAAGCTCAAACGAAGCTAAATGAGAGCAAACTGTCCCGAACACACACTTCATCTGTGCTTATAGTCATTACACTTCATCAAACATAAACAGGAGAAGCTGCGATTATGATTTTTGCATTGCATTGGTCCATGCATTACATGTATCCTATAACTGAACAAAAAAGATTCATTTAAAATATTGTGTAATATAATTGATATAAGACTGTCAAATTAACATTATTTTAGTGCGATTGATTTTGTTTAAACATAAAACTCTTTATTGACTTCCATTTCAGTGATTTACTCTGACACAAGAATGTAATGACTTTATTATTCATCCTCATCCTTCTTATTCATCTCCAGACATGCATGCAATTATTTTAATCATGTAATTGACATTTAATGTAATCAATTTGATTAAAAACTTTGAACAGCTCTATTTTTAACCTAAAAACAACAGCAATGTCTTTAAAGGAACACCGAAACACACACTACTCCATCAGAGAAATAGCTTGCGAGTTATTCTGCTTGTCAGCGAGCTAATGACAGTCACGGGTGTCTGATTGTTAGCTACGGGGAATAAAGGGAACATAAAAGAAGTGGGACAGAACAAAATGAAGATTCATGGCAGTAAGAACTAACTTGAGTCGCAACGACTGCGGAGAATAACTGTGATGCTGTGGAACAAGATCACTAATGGATCGCATGCAAGTTCTCAGATCTTGGTGTGTGAGTTGTGTGTTTGAATGAAAAACGTGGATTTGTACACATGTTCAATTGTGTAAATGTACAAATATATATAAGATGAATTCATATTGTGGGTTTGAATTAATTTTCTTATTAGTTTTCTGCTTCCATGAAATCCATGTAGCCGTGATTAATAAACTAGTGTCACTGATCATCAGACTTAATACACAGCCTAAGGCTCGCCAAACGACTCAACATGACGCAAAAATAGCTAAAAAATGTTGTGTGTGCGCGCGTGTGTGTGTGTGTACACAAATGTGGCCAAAATGAATGTCTAGCCTATTAAAATTGACGACTTCACCCTTTATTCTAAGATTTTGCTAGAATTGCATAGTTGTGCTTAGAGTTGATTGTCTTTTATGAAACATGCCAAATGTTGCAACATCATTTTTGGCCTGACTGTCATACAAAGCAACTATGAACACATGCGAAAACAACAGAGAAACAACCAGTTATGATTACCTGATCATGCTGTACCTTTATTACCTTTTTCTCTGCATTTTAAAATAAAATCTGTAGCTGTATTCATTTTTTACCAAATCATTTTTTCTGATAAATACATGACCCAAGGTAAGCGCTTTACTCTCCCCTCATATTAAAAAAAAACAAATCTAAAATATTTTCTTCATATTTTGATGGTTTAATCAAACTGTATGGTCATTAAGAACCAAAATCCCTTCTAGACATCGCTTTTGCATACTACTGTGTATATATATATACTGTATATATATATAGAGAGAGAGAGTGTAAAAAAAAGAGATATATATAGAATGAATGGGGGAAAGTTTTGTGAGAGGAGGCAATGTCTCCATCGCGCTATGATTAGATATGATTGGTTATGATTGTATATGACTGGTTATGATTGTATATGACTGGTTATGATTGTATATGACTGGTTATGATTGGATATGATTGTATATGACTGGTTATGATTGGTTCGTGCAATAAATCTCGCCTCTTGTTTAGAATTATTTTTGCTCTTTACATAGAGTTTATTTAACCAGGAAATCTACTATATATATATTTCTTGTTTAAATAAACATTACACATCAATAGGCGAGATACTATCTGTGTGTGTAAAAAACAAACAACAACTGTGAGGACTTTGCCTTCTCATTTGAAACCCATACACACACACACACACACGTGGATCTCAAGCAGCACAACCAGTAAATGTACTTCTCTACAGGAGCACTTCAGATGTTTACTACAGAGACGTCCTGACATGTCTCATGTTTGTATTTTACAATTCTTATGGGAACATGGGATTGCAGAAATGTAGACAAGCTTAGACCTGACTGAAAGCTTTATCTGGATATCTGTCATCAGATTTACATATTGCGCTGGATTTGATGTCTCGGCCTGTATCGAGATGGGCGTCCCGTGTTGTGAGCTTTAGATTGGCTTTGGTGAGGTGTAAATTGATTTTCATGTCAGTATCAAACGTGTTTATTTGCAAGGTAAGAGTGTGGCGGGTGGGCGCCATTCCTCTCGCAGGACCACACCATGTTTTCTGTTCATCTGTTGTCAAATGCATGAGTTAAAACTATTCCTGACTCAACCTACATCATTGCTGTTCCTCCGGAGGATTCGATGTTGTGTTATTATATGTGAAAGCGAACACAGCTTCATGTGCTCTTTTCACCTCAGTGTTTGACTGAATCAAACTGAGGGACCATCCGTCTGCTGAGACTCAAACACACACACACACACACACCACTGCGGTGTGACGATGTGCTTCCAGGCCACAGATGACATAAGATGACATGAATATGTTCAATCCAAAGCTCTGTGAGATGTCTCACCGTGTTTGGATGCACATCTCCTTCAGCTTCATGCATATGCATATGCAATACTGTACACTAAAGCATCAACCATGATCACGTTACATCAGTCGAGAGCATTTGTCTTTTTTGGAAAGGGATGATATGAATTTTTAAACAAATGTGTTTCATAAACTAAAGGCCTAGGGTTTGGCTATGAAGCCTCGTAAGTAAGACACATTTGTCTCAAGTGTGTTCCGAACAATAATGTAATACGGTATTTCTGTATGCTGACAGTAAGATGAATGGGAAACAGCTCTTAGCACTGTGTTTCAGTCGATATGAAAGTCGAACAAAATTGGACCACAACTTGAAGTGATTTTTCATGTATTATGTTTAGATCTGTCACGACTATAACATTTTGGATGGTGTTATGGTTATACAAATAATAGGGATTACAGATTGGCTGTTTTGTACATGCCACACACACAAAAAAAAAAAACGGTAACATCTAAAATTACTGTTTTTATTCAAGCAACGAGGGGTAATTTTGCTGTTTTTTTAAGGAATTAACCATACAGCTTCGTTGTTAGAGAGAGACCCTGAACAGATGCAGGTAATTCACACACGCATCTCTCTCTCTCGAGCGATCAATAATTAATTAATGTAAATGCTATTCATTTATTCAAATAAATGTAATCTTGTGCACTACTTTATCTCTGTGTGATATAAAGCGGGCAGAATGCTTGATCTAACGAGCCGTAACTGACGAGAATAATGACCCTTTCGGTCAAATATTGCTCTGCAAATCAATAACAGCTGTAGGTTGTCAATGCTGGTAAATGGCCGTGGTATACGCGGGATAATCCACGGCCAGATGTGCAGTAAACCATTTGTTGGATGGTTCTTTGCCTCCACATCATGCATTAAAATCTTTAAATGCACAGCTAGCCATGGATTTTCCTATGTAATGGTAATATATTTCTGTCCTAATTTCTTCACTTTCAAGTGGCATTTTAAGAAGGCCCAGTTAAACCCTTGAGACTTTATTTTGCATAATGGAAGACCTTTAAGTTTCTGTGTGTCATTGACAGTTTTGTTTAATATGCTCCTCTTTCAAAATCCTCCTCTGTGTCGTTGCATCTTAATTCGATTTTTATGGTGACTTTTATCCTCCAAAAACTTGTGTAATCATGCAAATGTGAAAATAAAGTGAAAACACACACCTTTTGAGAGAGATTTTAATGCAAAGCGCATTGGGAGCTCCTCCCGAGATCACCTTGACTCGATATTCACTTTAAATTCTGACAATTTTGGATGGTAGGACATGGTTGGAATTTAAATTGCAATATATATATATATATATGAAATAATCATTCTTAGATCTAATACGGGACCTGCTGCCAATGCAGAAACAGAGTCATAGAGGAGGGAACGACACAAGTGTCAAAGTTTGAGGTGGGCAAGTTGTTTTCACTTCTAATCTTGGGTCAGCCTCCAGACAAAGGACAAAAAAATGACTTTTGTAGTTCTCCGAAGGGAGAAGAGCTTCAAAGAGTGAAGTTAGACGTGTCGGCCTAAACGGATTACGGCAGAACCAGAAGCTTCTCTGCTATGGGTGGCCGAGTTTCCCTTCAACCAGCGCCTGATTCAGCTTTACCTTTAACATCATCATCAGGAGTTTTTACAGATTCAGCTGGTTTGTTACTTTCATCTGAGCGGGAAAAAAAACACCACTTTAAACTTCAGATTCAGCAGTTTGTAGAATAATTCCTCCAAATGAAACTACTGTCATCATGGCTGCTCTCTGCTCAGATGTTATGTTGTCGTACAAACGAAACTGCTATCATACTGTGATTATGTTATGCATCAAACAAACCTTCGGGCAAAAATACTCTCCAGGCTGAAAAGTATGAATCATATCAGTTTCTTGCCCGAGGCTTGGCGTTTATACGGTGACAAGAGGTAAAGCGCTAAGGAGGAGGGATGCACACGGACTAACTGGCTTTGCGGTTTCGTCCTCTCTGCTTGCATTATGATACTTAGCAAATGGCTTTTTCACTATCTAGGCTTGGATCTGACCCAGTTTTATTTGTCTTCTCCTTCCCTTGGTTCGTCAAAGATCCACTTCTCGCCTCACGCGCATAAGAAACACTGTAGTTTGCTGGAGAACAACGAGCTCGCACAGTCCCAGTGCTCTCGCGTTAGACTCCGCGGACCGCCATCAAAGGCTTGAGATGAATAATCGGAGAAAGTTACAGTGGCGACGGGCATGCAAGGTTCGGAAAGTCAGTTTTCCCAAACTAACTTTTATCTCTGAGCTATTTCGGTATAGGGAACGACAGCTTGGGATTTCGCTAATATGGCGTGCACTGGGTTACATATGACTATCCTGCTCATTTAAATTAGCCATACAAGGAATGACTTGACATAGTATTACTTCCAAATGTCCAGTTATATATGAGGAAAAGCTCATATTTAGGATTTAATGCCAAATCAAGACAGACTGATTTAGCGCAGCTATATTAAGACTGCAAATTGTTGAAAACAGAAAAGATAAAAATTGTGGGTTTGCATTGCAGTTTTGGATTTCTGATAATAATGTATCTTTGTAACAAAGACTTAAATTATTCATATTACTGTAAAAGACAATGAGAAAAACATGTGTGAGGAAAAGCTCATTAAATAGGGTTGTTCCTGAATAAAATAAGCCCAAAATTGAGACAGACTATAAAAGATTGCACATTTTAAATAATAATAATTACAATAATTAATATAGGTTTGTATTAATAGCTATCTGACCATAATGCATATTTGTACTTAAATCCTTTATATTACAGTAAAAGTAATTAAGCATTATACTATATTCAAATGAGAAAAAACATACATGTGTTTCTTTTCACAAAACAAAAACAGCAACTCGTATGCTATAATCAAGATCTTGTTTAATGTATTTATTTGGATACGAAACTGAAAAAATTTTTTTCCGGATCTATATATCTCCCCCAATATAAATCACATCTAAAATTGACACATTTAGAGGTGCTTTGTTTATTATTTATGTTAAATGTATTTCCTCTATCGAAGATTAATATGCAGAGACAACTCTTTGGAAAGTGTAAACAGAAATTGGCAGTGCACTTCGACCAGCCTGGCACAGCAACACTGGCTCGACCAATCGCGTGCGTTTGAGGGCGGGGCTTCTGTTTGTTTGACCAATGGCAGAATGTTCTGAAGCAGAAATTACACACCTCACCTTACAAATGTGTCACTGGGGAAATTTAGGAAATTAACCTCAAGATTTAGAGTCAGTTCTTGAACGTTAACTTAACTGCTGTCTAATAAAAGCAACTCAACATGTTTGTGCGACCCTGGAGGAGGAGGAAAGAAATAATACTTACTTCAAGAAAAAGTATATCAGATACTGAGCTGGCCAAAAAAAGAAAGTCAGAAAGGGGTTTTTCACCCTCCAGATCGATGCATCTCCCAGACAGATCCTTATTGCTATTCATCACATGTGAAACCAGTAGAAAAAACTCCTTTCCTTTCCTTTCCTTTCCTTTCCTTTCCTTTCCTTTCCTTTCCTTTCCTTTCCTTTCCTTTCCTTTCCTTTCCTTTCCTTTCCTTTCCTTTCCTATCCTTTCCTTCTTCCAGCCGTTTCATGGGAAATTTAATTTTTCTTTAAAAAAAATTCTCTAATTTGAGATATCCACATTCAATATTCATGAAACATTTCTGCAAATAAATTCTATATAACAAATTACAAATAAGATCAGAAGTAAACAATAAGATTTTTAAAGAACTTAATACTTTTATTCTGCAAGGATGCTACCCTAAGTTCTCGCGAGAGCACAATGTGAATTTGCTCAGCGAGTCACTCTGGCGTCGAGTAATGATGCTCATTAACTATGCGCTTTAGCCGAGCTGCACCATTCACATCGGGTTATCTGATATAGGCGGGGCCAGAGGCGAGCTAAACCAAGACTAACCGACAGCAGAACCACAGATGACGACAGCGCTGTGACGTCGAAGTCATCAGTAAACATTGCAAGATGGCTGTGGATGAACACCAGTTGTTTGAAACGGCTTTGGCCGCTACAATGAACGAGTTAGACGTGGCTTTTTATCTAAAAGAGGAACAGAAGACGGCGCTCGAATCGTTCCTTTGCAAGAAGGATGTTGTGACAAGACAACACAAGCACATGAACCAAACAATTGGCCATGCGCTTGTACACAAAACATGATTCTGTCATGATCCTGCCTTACAACCAGGGAAAATCAAGGACACTAAGGCAGAATCACTTAATCTTTCAGATTTGGGTCTGGATTTCCAGGCTACAAGGATGCATTAATTTGATCAAAAGTGACAGTAATGTGTAACTATTTAAAAAACATATTAATTTATATAGATTTCCTATAAATAGGCATTCAATGTTTTCCACTGAAGCTGACCTGCTGATTGATGGGAAATGAATAGTTACTCAGAACAATATTTGACTGAATCTAGTTTTTGCAAATACTGTTCATGATCTGGATTCTAGTTTGCTTGTTGTTGTTTTTTGTCATTTAAACTAGATCAGATGTGGGGAACATAAGAGATACATAGACAAAGCAACATATGGCAAAAATCACTTGTATTGGAATGATTCAGTCGAACAAAACACAGAGAAACAACCAATCGGAGCTGCGTCAAAGCCACTGAGCAAGTCAGATGTGTGGGCGAAATCTTTCTTTCTTCTGTGATAAGCACATGCTGTGTGTGTGCTCGGAAACATTCAGCTCAGGAAACACACAAATCACAGAATTATTCACAAACACTTCCTTTACAAATTGGTTTCTTAAACCATCAAATTGTGGCAGATTTTAGATGAATGAAACGTCAGCTCTTTTATAGATTATATTTGAAACGAGGATCACAAATGTGGAAATATGCAGGCAGGAGTGTGTGTGAAGCCTGCGGACTCACGGGTTCAGTGTGTCGGTAATGACCACTTTTGGCAGTTTAGCTACGGGCCAAACATGAAGAAACGGCAGAGTCTTTCCTTTTCTCCAGGTCTAATGCTCGGTTTCATATGCGATTAAATCAGCAAATATGGGATTAGTCAGCAAAAGCTTCTGGAGGGAAATCAGAAGAATTAAATTACCAACTGCTAGTTAATACGATTGATTATCAATGATGAAAATAGATGATAACAGATTTCATGATCAGTTATTTGGTGTTTGCATTCTGTACAGATTGACAGTGGTTTAGAGTGGTTCACAGAGAGAGAGAGAGATGAAAGTCTAAAATATAAGTTGTTGAAACCGACAGCACTTTGAGCTAAATGCTTTATAAATGCTTCAAAGACGGTCACGAGGATCTAGTTTCTAGTTTCATGACGAGGGCTTTGACAGCTTGGTTGTGTTGCTTAATGCGGTTGAGAGGGTTTTGTTTTACTACGGCATAACTTACATTTTACTGCTATATCCGTACTGCGAGCATTTACAATTAAAAAAAAATGTTTTACAGCAAGCGAGTGATTAAACGCGATTGTTGCTGTTAAACTTAAAGCACTTCAGATGGCGCGCGCTCATATTGATCACAAATTGTTTTATGGCATGAAATTTAAGGTCAAATTAACTCTAATCTGTTTTTAGGTCTTAGCTGGTTTTAAATTGGTCTGAGCCTGAGCAGCTGAAAAGTGCACAAAACCAGTCTAAAACCAATTTTCCCAGTCTGGGAAACCGAATAAGACCAGCAAACCCACATGAGCTGGTTTAAGATGTCTTTTGAGCAAGAATATCCATTTAAATTGGATTTTCAGATGAATCCAAAAAAATCATAATCATATTAATACATATAAACTATCATTCAAAAGATTGGGGTCAGTACGATTTTTGTTTACACTTTATTTTAAGGTGACATAGTTACATTGTTACATTTTACTGATACAGTAAAATCAGTAATATTGTGAAATATTATTCCAATTTATAAGAACTGTTTTGTTTGTGAATATATAGTAAAGTGTAATTTATTCCTGTGATCAAATCTGAATTTTCAGCATCATTGCTCCAGTCTTCAGTGTCACATGATCCTTCAGAAATCAGTATAATATGATGATCTGATGCTCAAGAAACATTTATGATTATTATCAGTGTTGAAAACCGTTTTTTTGTGAAAACCGTGATACATTTTATTTTACACGCTTCTTTCATAAATATGAAGTTCAAAAGGACATTTATTTGGTATTGAAATATTTTGTAACATTATAAAAGTATTTAATGTCATTTTGATTAATTTAATGCATCCCTCCTTAATAGATGGACACATTTATTTTAAAAATAAACACACACACACACACACACACACACACACTAGCTGCAGGCCTTCTGTTAGTCTGTCGTCTTTTTCTCATTATTCTCACATCATGGCAGGTCAGAAACGTTGGTCAGATTGAGATGGGTCACAGGAAGGTTTTGTGCTGGTTTAATTCATCCTAATGCAATCATGTCTTGGCTTTTTGATTACATGCCGTGGGGAGGCAATTAGATCCAGAGCACAAATCATTAGTTTAACCTTTGAAAGCTGTCCGTTTGACTCGCCGTCTACTTTGTGACCAAATAAGTCAGTGTGTTTGTGCGACTCCATCCACGCCTGAGATGAACTCCGGACAGCCTCGCACTCAATTACACTAAATTACAACACATTAGAATCAGTCAAAGATACACATTACGCGCGTGTGTGTGTGTGGAGGCGTTCACGCATGCGCACGTCAGTACCACTCATGCATATTAATGTGAAATGCACGTTTAACTGTTTATGCGTGTGCATTAGTGTGTTTTCTCCAGTGATGGACACTGTTTATGTGCTTTTTTGCGCATGAGAGATTCAGTGTGGGCGAATCAGAGGAAGGGCAGAGCATTGCATAGCTAACACATCTATTTATAAACCATATTCAGTATCACACAGAGTTACAAATTAAATATAAGCCTTTTATCTGATAAGTCTCTGTGGGGCTTAAAGATTGTGTGCTGTCAAAGCAGAGCTGATAATCAGTTAATAGCAGAACAAGTACACACACCAAGCACAGGGTTTCCACACCTCAAATAGGTTATGTTAACACGCCAGTCGATATATTCCAGCGATAATGACTCGACATATATGCCGTATATTGTCATATTTTTACTCATCCTGCTCTGGAGTTAATTACCCAGATAACGATAAAAATCACCGGCCCGTAACCACACAACACACACACACCAAACCCAGTCACATCAAAACCTCATTATTTTAAACAGCAGGACATGTTTAATAATTAGTCACGCAGTCATACGCAGACAAAGGTCAATGACCTTGGCAACGCCGGTATAATCATGACACTTTAACCCTGCTTGCCACTAAGAAAGTTCATCATAAATGAATGCAAATCTTTAATCAACTTCCACAGTTCTTCTGATGAAAGAAATTAAACTTTAATCTGCATCTTTGTCTGGCAGATTAATTACGGCTTCACGTTGCTCGTTACGTTTGGTCTGTGTATGAACTCAAAAGGTTTGTTTATTAAATGTATTATTAAATATGTAATATTGGTGGGTACAAATCAATCAAACTATAGATGCATAATTTTACAGTGCGTGCGTAATTATTATGCAAGTGCATATTCTGATCATATTTTTATTTATCAATTTATCAATTTTATTAGGCCACTTACAACTGATCAGTTCTTGATTTAAAAAAAAAACTGTTTAAATATACAAAAAAAGTATTTTTGCTGCCATTGTGCACTAAATAAAATATAATATAATAAAATAATTTGGTATCACTTTACAATAAGGTTCGTTAGTCAATGCATTCATTATTAAATTAAATAATTAAATTATTAATAAATATCATTAGCTAACATGGACTGTTGTATTTTTATTAATGTTAACAAATGGAACCTCGTTGTAAAGAGTTACCAATAATGTCCCTGAATATCAGTTGATGCAGTTGCTATGGGAAGGAACTATATTATTTGGTAACTTAAATGTCCCTGTCGATCCCAGTCTTTCCTCATGCATGATCCTCTAAAGTAACTCGAGATCTATTTTTTGGGACTCGTGCATGAAAGTTTGCTTTCAGAATTGATGCTTTCTCTCTCCATCATGATTTAAACGGTGATTTAATTAAGCTCTGAAAGCGCAGCAGCTTTGAGTTATTGAGCGACAGCTAAACCCCAACACAGTCTGTGAGCCGGACTAGTGTTCAGATGAGCGGGAGGTTTACATGGATTCGTTTCCCGCTCCTCGTCAATCTGTGGCGATGGTGACATCAAGACTTCCTGCTGGGAAACAGAGAAATCCTGTTTGTTGATGCTGGTTTGACTTGTAAAGTATCTGGCTGAGTGCAGCTCAGTATATTTTACAGAAAAATCTTGGGCACCAAAGTCTGAGACCACTAGTGAAAATTTGGGTCCCACTTTATATTAAGTGGCTTTAAGTACTATGTACTTACATCGGAACAAAAAGTACAATGTACTTATTGTGTTCATGTTTAATTGTAAAACACTTATGCTGCTATTGCGGTGTGATACGGGTAAGGTTAGGGACAGGTGTGCTGGTATGGGTAAGTTTAAGGGTGGGTTAAGGTGTAAGGGAAGGGTCAACAGTGTAATTACAAATGTAATTACACATTTTAATTACCGCTGTAATTACATGCAGGTATTTTAAATACAATGTAAAAACATGTATGTACACAATAAGTTCATTGTATCAAATTAGTAATTTCAATGTAAGTGCATAGTACTTAAAGCCACTTAATATAAAGTGGGACCTAAATTGGTTTTAATTTATTACAAATTATATCATCAGCATCATAATTTCACTGAATGGATGAATTGGGAATGGTTTGAGGGAGTTGTACATTTATTTGCTGTTCAGAAAGTCCGTATTTGGTTTGTGTCTCTTTTGCTTTAATGAGGATGATTTTGTGCTTCAATGGAAGAAAGAGCATCTGATGGTGGACAAAGGATTAGTGATTAGTTCACCGATTCATATTCATATTACATCCATCCATCCATCCATCCATCCTAATATTCTTTTTATTTATTTGTATATTTAAAAAAAAAAAAATCCTCCCAGCTCATTTTACTCAAAACCAGCGTTGGACAGTAACATTTTTTACTTTGGGAAACTATTACTTTTACTTCACTGCATTCCAAAGCATAATATTGCACTTTTTACTCCACTACACTCCATAAAATCACGTCGTTCCTCGTTATTTCCAACTGAAGAAACCGTCTCTGAGACGCAAGAGCGACGTCCGATCCGTGAATGAGTTGATTCTTTCCAATGAACATGAAGAATAGTTTCACAAATACTACTGGACAATTCAATCGGATTGATCAAACACAGCCGTCCTGGAGTCAACAACTCACTGAGTCAATGTTGACTAGAATTAACACTTTAGGTATCAAGTACTTTTGAACTTTTACTCAAGTAAACCTGAAAATGAGTATCTATACTGGATTAATATTTTAAATATTGATTTGCTGCAGCACTGCTCAAAACCCAAAAGTTTTGACCCAAAGTTTCCCCAAATACACTGCATCAGCGCATCCGAGCCCGAGGAACATCTGTTTAATAAGTCAAGTAATGATTAGGCTTGGATCCAGTATTAGCAGTGTGTGAGTCTGGCAGGAGGAGGATTTGGCAACCTTCACGTACAAGACTAATTATTTAAAGAGAGTTGTATTGTCAACAATAAAACCAATTTACCATTTAAATAAAGGTAAAATCAATCTAAACCTAAAACACCTTTAAAAGATGGACGTACGTGCATATTGGTGTAGATATCCAGATGGACAGGCATTGTGCTCGGTTTCATCTTGATGTCAGTGGTTTCAAGAGAAAGCGTGTGTGTGTGTGTGTGTGTGTGACACCTGCTCTTGCTCTTCCAGTGAAGCACCTGCACATGCTCAGTCCACATCTGGCTCAGGTGTGCTCTACCGATGGAAACTGACACCTGTCACAGTCTGACTGGTAATGTACGGAGCGCTGTGAACCTATTAGACACCATTCAGAAATGATTTCCTCGTACACGCGCTGATTTTTACCGTGCAATTTTAATTGCATTGGAAATAATACATGAACATTCCTTTGCGGCGCCACCCAACTCCACCGTTTGCGGCTCGAAACACATGCCGATGCTGGTTTTGTTGGTTCACTTGCTCGTAATATGTAGGCTGCTAAGCAAGTGGCCTTGTGAAAAAATTATGAACTTTAAAGATGTACTATTTAAGTGAGTCAAAAAGCAGCACCGTGAAGTTCATCTAATTGAATGTAATATAAATGTAAACAGTAATACATTTATTTAATTGCAATTAACATGCAATTAATCTTCCAAAAACATTATGTGCTGTTCACACTGTATATTCAACGAGTACATTAATATTTTTCCATAACAAATAACTATTTTTGAAATATTTCAATTTAAAATTGCATTTATTTTCTTAAGCTGATGGGCTGTTTAGCATATTATATAACAAATGGCCAATAATATGTTTACATAAATATATTTTCAATACTTACAGTATTTTTATGCATTTTCAATATATATATATATATATATATATATATATATATATATATATATATATATTGTGTTTTTAACACTAAAGGTATTTTAAGGTTGAAAATATGTCTTTATTCCTTTTTTTGTCATTTGAAGATTTAAACAAAATATTTTCAATCAAACAAAAAAGCATTTCTTTTTGCAACCACTGTAAGTGGAAACTTCCCATGCGGGGTCAATGATCAGTCAGTCTGTTGTGTTCGTCCTCATTAGAACTAACAGCCGACATTAGGCATTCAGTCTGAGCGTTACATCTAAGATTGCACAGCACAAGAGTTAAAAATACATAACACATCAAGCCATGCCTTTTTATTTGAACGAACACATTGCTGTAGAGCTTACGTAACTCGCCTTCTCCCGTTGTACATCTGCGATTTGCCTCTTTACAGAGTTAGTTCTGCAGGATGTTTGCCCACGTTAGCTTCCTGATGTGAATTTTGATGCCCTTGCCAGCACATCCAGAATAATTGCCCATAAATCAACTCCCATCTGTCCAATTTGGTCTCCGCGGCTCCGGCCTTGTCTCCGGGTCCGTCCGTCTGTCATTGAGACGCTGAGGGATTCAGGAAGGCAGGTGAACAAATGAGAGGATTGTTCACTCCAAAAGCGATGTCATTATATATTCTCTCCCATTTCTTCTGAGTTAATTTGCATGACCCAGAATATTCTGAGGAAATGATGAACATTATCCTGTCCGAACAATGACACAGCTATAGCACACGCGGCGGGAGTTCTTTCACAAGAGGCCTTCATCAGACCCGTATTATATGATTACAGGCTTGAATAAGTCTTACCTGGAAACCACCATATAATCTAGTACCATTAGAAACTCATTACCAGCATCATGCCTGTCATTTTAATACCCTAAAAGGCTTCTCTCCAGGAAAAGGGAGGAGATGCTTGCTAAATGTCAGCGGTGATTGATGAGCAACAAGGTGATATTAAATGACTGAGCATCTATCATGTATTCCTGAAGCATCAGGCGCAACATTCTCCTGTCTTTTTTGACTTTGCTTAGGGCAACAGAAGAGACGCTTGGGACGCAAGAGGTACGGAGGATTTGAAACCGGAGGGGCGTAAGCGGAGAGACACGTAACATTTGCTATAGTCATTAGCATTATGTCTTGTTATCTCCTGCGGGAATGCGGCTGGACCTTTTTGCAATATGGGTGTGGAATGCAGAATAAGCCGTTTCAATCTATATCACTTGAGTGAACAATCTTGAGTGTGTGTGTGGGTAAAACACAGAGTGTTTAATGTACGTCTTCTCTTCCTGATTCTCTGCTCTTATGTTTTCCTCTGAGCATCTCATTTCCATACTCCGGTCCCGCAGTCATGTACTTGCGGGAGAATAAGACTCAGTTTCTCTCAGAACCACTGGTTGTGCTGCAGGATTGGTGCATTTGGGACTCAGCTAATATACAGTAAATTATAGGAATATTGTACATCAGTGTAACCACGGTTAAATGAAAGTTTATTGATGTAGAGTAAATTGAGCTGGGCGATATGTTGAATTACAGTGTGACTTTGTTGAGCACTGTTTCAAATGTGCTGAGAGTCCTAAAATGATATGTTCAATAAGTCATGGTTATGATTTTTCATTACTTCAACCAAAATAATTTCACCGATTTCAACATTATTTGAGATATACGAGATTCAACTCGATTTTTCAAGTCAATTTATTATTTGATACATAAGTCAGGTCAATTTTTCACTGTTTGTGTATCAGTGGATTTTCTGTGACTCTTTATGCAGGTTACATCGTTGAGCCAGTAGGTGGCAACATGGGACTACTTTTATGAATGATTCGTTAATTTGTTTGTTTATTCATGCATTCATTCTAATGATTTTTCATTCATAAACACAGATTAGCAATCCAAATATGCCTACATCAATACTATGTGTAAAACGGTATGTGAGTCGAGTAGTGTGTCCAAATTCATAGTATTTGTAAAACAGTAGAAAAGTAACCGGATGACCAACTACTTCTAAGTATAGGTCATCTGAGGTGTGCATTTAATGGACATTTTACTATCCCATAATGCCATGGGAGAGATTATGTGAATGGAAGTGAAGCGATACAACTGAACGTAGGCCCATAATAATGACAAAATGCCGGATGTATGTCCAAATTTCATTCATACTACTGTACATACTTTTTTTAATGGTCACAAAGTAATTTTCAAATCAAATGTACTATATGGTCTGTATATACTATACAGCGTGTTGTTCGGAGACACAATGTGTGAATCTACTTGGGATTTGTTTGGATTTATTTTAATAAACAGGAATCAGCAAGAATTGAACTGTAAGTTACTCTATATTAATTCTATATGAAATCATTTGTGTTGGATCATAAAATGTCTGTCGTTTGGCTGATTAAACAATGATCTTGCTTATGTGATATTGCTTATTTCAGGATATATTCACAAGAATTTGGATTCAATAATCAATATATTGTCATTGTGTACATTGCTTTTTATTTGGCCTTCAAGTTTAGATTAGTCTTGCGAGTTTGGTGGTGTCAGACATAGTGATGATTTTACATGAGACTCAAGCACAGAGGAGTTTGTAGAAGTATAATAGATAAATATTAACATTCAACAGCCTCCTCATGTTCGGGAATGTCTGAAAAAAAAAAATCTGACCATGAAATAGCCATTACTAGAGCAGTAAGAATAAGCTGTCAATGAAAGCAGGCAGTGCTCTTGATGTTCATGAATATACGGTACATTTACGGTATCTCACTGAGCTTGTGTGCATTGTTCACAGAAGTATGACATCCTAATCTCCGCCAGCCCTCCTCTGTGTAATACGTATCTTTAGCTGTGTGATTGCCTTCGGTGAGAGATTCAGATCAGCCGTGTCTAATGACGAACAGGTAATGCGCCATTGTGTTTTAAGAGGATGACACGACTCTGCTATCTGCAGCTGCAAAACTGAGCATGGGAAATAAAATCAGCAGAATGACTTCAGGAAAAGCTCATGAGTCAGGGCAGCAGAAAGGAGAATGAGATCCACGAATGAGTGATGAGTAGCCAGTCAAACGAGTTCAAGGATTCCTGTGTCAGTTCACTCGCTTCTCAGCGGCTTTTCCAATGTTAGAACACATACTGGCTACAAGAATGAGAAAAAGATCAAAATTATGTTTAAATAACGTGTAAAATCAGACAACAGCAGAATAATGTATTGTTTATCCCCTTATATTGGGGGCCCACAGCCATTACATATTTAAAACAGTAATATCCTATACTAAACCTAAACTAATCTTGACAAACTATATATTATATTATAAACTAACTATACATTTGAAAGCTTACAATCTCTAGTTTACATATTTGGTGACTGATTTTCAAAGTAAATGACAGAGGAGCCGTAATTTATCAATTTGCAACAAGAATATGTTCATACTCCTAAGGCGTGTTCAGACCTTTATTTTGAAATAGTGATGAACATGAAAAATCATGAAAGAATGGTAGAAACCTCAGTTTGTTTTCATGCCAAGAGTTCAAAAGATAGCATCCATTCAATTATTTTAGAAAAAAAAGGTCTAAAATGTTTTAAATATAAAGAAAATAATAATAGATTCAGCATTAGTGATGTGTCAGCGAGCTATAATGCACATACGTGTTTCTTCTTGTGTTTCTTAGAGGTTGAATTCATTTCAAAATCTGCCAAACTTCCAATACTACTTTCCAATAAATTGTATGAAAATTGTAAAAATAATGGTTCAGACTCAAACAACATATGGAAATGGAGGCGCCTCTATGGGCAGTAATCAACTAGTGGAGAAGTGTGGTACTGCGCCCAAACTAAATCTCACTGAACGCTGATTTTTTGAGATATCAACCTAACATTTGAATGTTTTGAAAATATATATTTAATATAAAATATGAATAATAAAATGTGGATTATTGTACATTTTCATAAACTCAAACTTCTATAACTTTTTTTCTGTTAAACTTTCTTTATTTATTTCACTTCTACAAAAATCTCTGCCAAATGTCTTCTTTAAAACGAGACCAATCTTACATCTATATTCCAAAGCATTCTTGAATTACAACCATTTAAGTTCGGCATGTGCATTTTCATGTCTATTTAAAAAAAAAAAGGGGGGGGGGGGGGGTGCCGCTTAAGGGGTTAAACTCAAATCACGCTTAAAGTCATATTTTGGGGGGTTTTTTCAGGTCAAATTAATGCGCATGCGTGTTAGAGAGTAAACAAACAGCCGATCGATTAAGTAGAGCAGTGATGTGTGAACCGGATTTGGTGACAGAACAGTGTTTTACAGTGAAGTTAGTGACTATTTTTGTAGTAACTCTTTTCGGGTTGCTAAAAAATTAAAAACCCGAAAAACTTTACGCAACTAACACCGCTAGGTCACATGATAATAAAAGCATGACGAATGTAGTACGTCCAGATTACATTCATACTATATAGAACATACTTTTTTATAAGTCGTGAAGTAATTACTTGTTGAAAATAACCTCCAGAGAGTCTGAGATGTGGGACGCAGCCAGAGCCTCCCCTACAGCTTTCAGAGGCAGTCGGGTATTAGACAATTGAAATGGAAAGGGTTTTTTCTTTAATAACCAGGCTCAGATGAAATCTTCTTCTTCCACTTTTTATACAGTGATTCTTTTAGAGACATCTCTGGGATTCATGTAAAACATGTAAGAAACAGAACAGAGTAGTACATTCTGGCAGCTGAACGAATAATATGGGCCAACATATTTCATTTCATCTCATTTCATGTGCAGACTCGATCCTGCCTATATACAATAGCATGAAATATATTGAATATTACAAAGAAGCCCTGAACATTACAAATTCAGACCCTGCTTTACTTTCTGTAATTCGACATCCAGTCTAACAGGATATTCAATGTGTGGAAAATGGATGAGGCTTGATTTTTTTCCCCACTGGGAATTGATTGGTTCATGGAAACTGGTCTCTGTTTGACCGATGGTTGCGAGAGGTTGTAGATCCGGCCTCAATGATGTCAACCGGAAAGAAAAGTGTTTTCAGAGGACACTGCGAGAAACATTTGTTTTATTTGTATACTGCTACAGTCTTCCCCAATAAAACCAGCAACATGTCTTAGAAAAGTAAATGGCTTCTACACCATGCAGCTGAAATATTGAAACGGACGTGTGATGTGTAATTGGCTCATTTTTCATTCAGTGAGCTGCTTCCAATTACGTGTAATTTTGAATATGTAATGTGCACTTGTGTATCAGAAGGATTTGAGCTTTGCATTGGAGGAGGTCGGTGTCATTAATCACGGTGGGATGCTACACTTACGTTGAGTTGCATGGTCTGTCGTGATGTTGTGTGGTTTTATGTGTGCAGTGTACCATGTTCCCCAGAGATCTGTTTATAGACTCAGTCCACTTTACAGCTCGCACGCCGGCTGGCGACAGAACACGCTCAATGCTTCCCGATGCGCATGTGGCGTCTCCGTAACGCATGAGCGTGTGAATTAGACGGACTGAGATGAGTTTGTGTGAGGGAGAAACGACCTTAATTTCCATCCCTCCAGAAGTTCGATACATATTTTAATCAAGATTAATATGGAGCTCATATTGGATGAAATCAATATAATTATTGATAAGTGCTGGTGTTCATTACTGATTCAGAGATCCTCCAGCGCTGTAGATGTTTGACAGGTTTGCCCGTCTCTGCCTGTGACAGAGAAATGGAGCCGCTACACTTTCGCCCTCCTGCTCACAGTGTCTATTATTTATAGTCCACACACAAATACATATTCCATACCCTCCATTGTTGAAAGAATGACACAGAAATCTCTGGATTAAACATTAGAAGCCTTAGTGTGTGTAAAATGCTACTCTTATTGGCATAAATACTGTCACATTTCAAATTAATTAGTTGATTATTATTATTTACAATTCAATTACATGTTGATTAATTAATCAATCACTTGCATATGTCAATGTTATATATAATATTTAATATTAACATAATATTTAGCTGTTACATCACGGCTTGCATTTTTACAGTATATTGCGCTATAAGCGCCACATTTATAGTGAAGTTAAAAGTGATTTAATTTATAATAATGTTTCTCTGAATTCTGTTATATTATGTTGCATAGTGTTATTTTAGTATTATCAACATTCTATTATAGTTTTATTAATATGTTGAATGTTTTAATTTTTTCATTTCATTTTAGTTTTTTAGTTTTTAGTTGTGTTTTTTATTAGTATTTGTTTTTATACATTTTTATTTAAATTTTTTGTTTTAGTAATTGTAGTACTTACTAGAGCTTATTTCAGTTATTTCAGGAAACATTTCTAGTTATGTTTAATCGTTAAGTTTTTAATAGTTTTATTTTCTGTTAACAATAACAACACTGATCTGATAATAGTTAAGTTAAATTAGCCCATAATCAGTATATGATATTATAATTGTCATATTTAGTATGTTGTAGTTCCAGCCGCGACATTGTGAAAAAAAAGTAATGGTACACAGTAAAAAAAAAATCTGTTAAATTTACGGTAAAATATTGCCAGTGGTTGCCAGAAAATTTACCGTATAAAATACGGTAGCAACATTTAAGGTTTTACAGACTTAACTTCAAATTTACAGAAATAAACCATATTTCATTACCTGATATAATGTTAATTTACTGCCCTGTTGAAGTATTATTATCTGTTTTGTAGCATTGTAATAGTCTGACAACCAACAATCACAAAAGTGATCATGCTCAATCAAACATTAATATCACAACATTAAATGTAACATAACACGCAAATGTGCATAATTGATTAGAAAAACCCCAGAAGAAAACTATGAAGAAACAGTTATTTTAACAAAAATACATCAAATGTGTCATGCAGGGAATTGTGGGAATGTCAATTTACAGTCTATCACTGTAAATTATCCAATGAGTTGTTCTTTTTCACTTTCAAAAACTATAAATTTAACAGTATTTTACAGTAAAAATTACATTAAATGCACCATTAGATCTATCACAGTTATTTACCGTATATAGTACGGTATACATACTATATATTATACACCGTATACCCCCCCCCCCCCCCCCCCCTCCTCACCAAAACATGAATATGTTTAATATATGATTCACTATGTCATCATATGAATGTTTCCGAGTGTAAGCGTCTCATTATTAGTGTAGTTCAGCGAGGTGCGGGTAACAGCAGCTGGGGCTTCAAGCTCGAATTGTTCAGATGATAGATACAATCTTTTGTAAGCGTGACTAATTAAGTTATTTTCATCACATGATTTTTAAAACAAGTAATCACACTAAATTAGCATGTTAAATTGACAGCCCTAATATTATGCTTTTTAATACATCTAAATAAGCCCAGACACAAACATGATTTTGTCTCTCTGTGAGCTAGATCTGCTGTCTGACTATTTATTGTGAAATAAATCACTATTGGTAATAACCAAACCACTGTGATAAAAATAGCAAGAAGGACAAAACTGTGATGAAAAAGCTTTCAACATCAGTATTTATAATCTTTAATTATCTTAATGAATTCCATCTCTGCATATCACTACAAAAGAAAAGACTAGCAGAGATGAATGGCAGTACAGTATTGTGACAGTGAGGTCAGAGTTCACAAAAACAGACGTTTTCGTACAGTTACCAGAATGCATTTGCAGTCGCTAATGAGCTTTAAAGATTGGCTTTTTAAAAGATGTCACCTTTAATAAGTCTGGCAGTCACCGTGTGTGTGTTAAGGGGTTTGTGTAGCCTGGGCTGCAGAGGGAGGAATTGATAAATAAATAAAGAAAAGGACATTAATAATGAAAGAGTAACAGGAGAGCTCCAGCATCAAACAGCCCACACCACCTTTGAAAACCACACCCTCCCCGAAGCAGACGCTGATCGCCAGACACTGAAGGGTTAGTTCCCCCAGAACTGTAAACTCTGTCAGTAATGACTCTCTCATGTTGTTCAAACCCGTCAGACTTTCCTTCATCTTCGGGACACAAATGAAGATATTAGTGATTAAATCTGAGCGCTGTCTCACTCCTCCAGAGGCTTCTGTTGGAATTGAAACTTGCCGGCCCAGAAAGTTAGTAAAGATAATGTTTAAAATAGTCCGAGTGACTACAGCGGCTCAACCTTAAGATTATCAAGCGGCGAGAATACTTTTTGTGCGCAAAAACAAAATAAAAATAACGACTTATTGATGTTCTTGTGTGTGTTCCTCTGAGTGAGTTCTCGTAGTGTAACCAGCGAAGACTCGAACGAAAGAAACGAAGACTCACTATTGGCCGACGCTGGTCATGTGTGTGATGATGCGTGTGATGCTGGCCAATAGTGAGCCTCCGTTCTGACGTACAACCCAGAAGCGCTGTGCTGTTACACAACGAGAACTCACTCAGAGGAACACACAGAAGAAAATGAATATTTGAATAAAGTCATTATTTTTTTTTATTTTTATTTTTTGCGCACAACAAATATTCTCGTCACTTGATAAACTTATGATTGAGCCGCTGTAGTCACTTGGACTATTTTAAACATTATCTTTACAAACTTTATCAATTACAATAGAAGCCTATGGAGGAGTGAGACAGCTCTCAGATTTAAGAGTAATTGACCGTTCGCAAAGACCCGCCCCCTAGTTACTGTTGCTATGTCCGACAAGCTACGCCGCTCTCACGCCACACCCTGTTCTCACGCAGTGAAAAACACATGTGGAGCAGAGAGGAGACTGACAACACACTGACAGACACAGACCAGCTTACTTTTCGGTTACTTTTGATATTAAACGTATTAAAACAAAGTCTCACCTTTCAAATTTGGTCATTTTTTAAAAGAAATGTAAACAATAAATAGCGTTTTGTGGCTCTTTAATGTGTCGTGACAGATCCCTCAGTTAAAGCTGCTCGTGAACCGATCATCTCTTCCTTCTAGTTCATTTATAGCATCAAATAAACATGAATGAACATCAGAAGGAATGTTGTTTTAACCGCGGAAAGACGTCAGTACACTCCGCTTCTCACGCTCAAATCCTCCATGTTAATCTACTAACTCTCCTGACTGCTTTGTCAGACAAAATGGCGGATGGCGAAGTATGATTGGTCAGATCAGTTGTCAATCAAGCTCCCTGCGAAAGGTTAATTACTGACAGAGTTTACATTTTTGGGAGAACTAACCCTTTAACTAAGCCTTTGGAATTCCCTTCCACTTCATTTTAAAAACATGGATTCTTTCCCTCATTTCAAAACTGGACTCAAAACATTGCTGTTTAAACAAGCCTATTCGTTGTAGCACCCACTCGATTTTAAATTGATTTTAATCTATTTTTGGTATAACTTTATTATTTGTTTATTGTAACTTTTATGTATGCCTGTACGGTGACCTTGAGTGTCAGAAAGGCGCCTTTTTAAATAAAATGTATTATTATTATTATTATTATTATTATTTAACATGCTCGATCATCCCGAATCTATCGCAGAGTGAAGAAAGCCGGCTCAGAGACACCATCAGGGTGCTAAAGCTCCTCTTGGGGGTTTCTTACAATAAAACAGGGTCATCTTGTTCGGTTATCAGGCTGAACAAGATCTAAGGAGAAGATTTGTATCTGTTCTCCATGTCTTTGACAGAGCGCACGCACTCGTGATATCAGATGTTTAGCACGTTGAAGGCTCTCGCCAGCTAATTGGTTGCTCTTGAGATTCGAGATGAATTATTTGATACTCCGTTCGTTTGAATGTCATTGGACAAAAGCAGTCGGCGAGGGGACAATGCAGTCCTGATTGTGCCGTTTTCTTGTGCTGCCATTTTGGTCTGTATTCTGCCATTTTCCTTAGATCGGGTTTCTTCATCAACGCATTGCATTCACATTGCTTCAACTAAAATGGCATCGGCTGCATCAACACATTAATGTGAGAGATTCTCATTCACAGTGGAGTGCAGTCAAGTATACAGTCACTTGTCATCTTTGCAAAATAAACAATTATCAGCACAGAGAATGAAACAGACACTTTTAGACACTTAATACAGTGTGAATGACATGCATTAGATGCAACATTACGAAGAAAATATGCTTTTCTTTGAACTATCTTTTGACTTTTAATCAGCTGTGTTTGAGGATTTTAGTGGATTATGAAGCCGGTTCTCCTCAAGTTCACACAGAGGTGTAGGTCATTAACATTCCACTAACGTCTGACTACCAGTCTTACATTACCCTTTCATTTCAGTTTTGAACAATTTATGAGTGTTTCTCCAACTTTAAGCTCTTTTATGTCCCACGGGTTGATTTTTATTGAAACTAACAGATCTTATTGTATTTATTTTTTTACTTTTGAATATATGAAGTTCACAATAAAACCGATTTTTACCATGTACATTTATATTTGCATCTTTTCAATGTAGTTCATATTTACCCTTTATGTGTGGATTGTATTGTTATACCGTTGTCTATCTTAAAGGGGTGGTTGAGTAAGTATTTCACTTTTCTAACTGTAGTTAGTGTGTAATGTTGCTGTTTGATCATAAACAACATCTGCAAAGTTACAACGCTCAAAGTTCAAAGCAAAGGGAAATATTTGCTTTTAAAGAAAAGGACTACAACAAACGGCTGGTAGGAACTACACGACATTCCTCCCGGGTTAGTGACATCACCAACCCTAAAATTTACATAAGCCCCGCCCCCTGAACACACAGTCCATGTTGAGAAGAGGAAGAGTTGCTGTAGTCGAGCACGTTTGTGAGTCAGCTCAAGCTTTAGCATCCATCTTTTCACATGCAATAGAAAGTCACTCTGTGTGCGTCTCACAACAGTTCCTATACGAGCGAGTTATAGATTATGATGACAGAATATGCTAATTAAGATAGTTAACTTCACATCAGCAACATAAATTCATCGACTAACCATTCAGAGACGTCCTGTTGCTTTCTACGTGTTGTGTTGTCTCTTCTTCTTGAGTCTCTCCATCTTTGTCTGGTTCCGTTTTAACATTAAAGGCAGAACAGTTTCTGTCATTTTAGTGTGTGTGCGTGAGGTAATCGCAGCTGCTAACACACACACACACACACACACACACACACACACACACACACACACACACACACACACACACACACACACACTCTTGAAACCCCGCCCTCTGTGCAGCTCATTTGCATTTAAAGGGCCAGGCACAAAATGGTGCATTTTTGCAAACCCTCAAAAAATGACGACTTTAACATTCTATATAAACATATATGTGGGGTAATTTGTGCTAAAACTTCACACAAACACACACACTGGGGACATCAGAGATTTATTTTACATCTTGTGAAAATGGCATTTTACCACCCCTTTCAAATATGGAAATCTGTCATAACAAAAGATCAATTAGTACATGTTTAAAACTATGACAATAATTAGAGGGAAGTAATTATAAACTGTTTTGTGACTAAAAGAAATTAAGATAAATAGCACTTATATAATTTAAAAATATTGTCCAAAATGTCCATCCTTTTCCAATTCACTAGTTTTTCTTTATTTATGAATAAAGAGGGAAGCTATTATTTAATACTGTGTTTTAGTAATTCATAAAATGCTGCCATAGCAAAAGAGTTTACAAAAGAGTCAACAGTGTTCAAAAATGTAATTTCAATCACAGAAAAATACATAATTTGAGACATTTTGGAAGAAAAAATTACAAATGAGAAGTGAGTTTGTAGTCTTTTAAATATGATTAAATCAAAATGCATTGTAAGGATGTCCTAAATGTTCAATTACATTTTGGAATCAGTTTATTTGTAAAAAGAAAAAGGCACATTACATAAGCGGTGATGTGTTGCTTATGAAATAGTGCTTGATTTCCATTCGCAACGTTCTGTAAACTTTTCTTTTCTAGGGTTGATATCTTTCCGTATGTGTGAGAGTCTAAACTGACAGGAAGAGCAGATGAGTTTCCTGCCGTGCGTTTTTAAAACAGCTGGTATGGAATACATCAAAAAAAATCCCGGAGCGCCATTCGGAGGGAGACAGAAAGAAACTCGGCAAGAGCGAAATAGCAGGTGACAGAAAAGTGCCATGCGTGTTGTAGCAGGCGGGGGGGAGCCGAAGTGCTCTTTCTTTTTCCTCTCCTTTCTTTTGCATCACTTCCCATTCTATTTGACATTTAAAATGCATTGCAAAAGCAATAGTTAGAAGGAACAGCAAAATAGAAATGGTGTGCTTTCAAGGGAAACCGAGACTCTGTCTCTTTCTCTGCTGTCCTCCTCCGAATGGGATGTTGACTCTGCCAGCAAGATGGGGAAAAATGATGTTTGCCTGTGTCTGTTCAACAAATGGCGCCAGCTGAAATCATTACCAGCCAGGAGCCGTGTGTATCCCACGGATCTCTTACACTAAAACACTCAGCCCTGACAGACCTCGGCAGGTGAAAGTCCTCCCTGAGAAACTTCATTGTGCAATGCTCTCGCTCCATTAAAGGAGAGCAATAACTGTAACTAGGACATATTGATGCTAATTCTCTCAGCTGTACCTCTCGTTTCAACTGGAGAAATATCTCGCTGTCCTGGAGCCAACGTGCTGTCGTGTGATTTGATGAGGTACCCGGCGTCCGGCCTCGTGGTAAATGTGACATTGACTGCTGGCATGAGTGAGAACGAGCAGGATTGAGCGCAGAAGGTTTTACGGTCGGGAGTTTGATGGCGTCACGTCAGCGAGGTTTAGTGTCGTCTGAAATATATATTGCGTTAGAGATGGTCTGATCCTAGTTTATAACAGAGCCTGGTCAATGTCATATGGAGTTTATGTCATGAGAGTGTGCTTTAAATGGCTTGTATTTATGTGCAATGATACATGCAATGCAAACGCAATGACTTTTAATTTTGGTCTCTGCCTGTTTGACAGTGCCATTGACAATACCTTCTTTTTATTATTGACCCATATAGGAAAGTTGCATTGCTCAAAGGTTGCTCTTCAGATCTCCTTAATGGAGATTACAGTTTTGTAAAATTTAAGTATCAACTCGCAAATGTTTCTCCTAAAATAACTCAAATATGACAGTTGAATAAGAGGCAAATTAATTTGTATAGCACGGCTCTGACAATTTGGTCACTCGATAGATCGTACAACTGAGTGAATGATCTTATTTTTAAAAATGTGATCCGATTGTTTATGTCTCAATGTTTGAAACACAAAATTGTACCTGTGTGAGTTGGAGTGTATATTAAGGAAAATATGGTTACACTTTATTTTGAGTCCACTTTAGACATTCCACTAACTTTGCAACTACATGTCAATAGCAGTCATTAGAGTATTAGTACTCTTAGGGTTCAGGTTATTAGAATAAGTTGACATGTAGTTGCAATGATACTTATAGTTAGTAGAATGTCTGTTGAGGAGCATCAGAATAAAATGCTAGCAAATATTAATCAGACAATCTACTAATACTCTAATGACAGCTAGTTGACATGTAGTTGCAAATTTACTTGTAGTCAGTAAAATGTCTAAAGTGGACCATCAAAATGAAGCCCTGTCAACTGATAGCTGACTTTACTATATTAAAACTATATGTGCAGAACAACATGCAGAATATTGTCTTTAAACTTCAGTTTTTTGCGGTAGCTCTGTATATTTCCATAGCACTGCTGTCGCAGAGTAATTAGCTGGTGAAGTGAAAAGTGAATTTACTTATTGTAGAGTTAACGAAAGTTATCATGAGCATTGTAATGTTTAAAGCGGATGTCAGTAGAGCGGGAAGATTAAAACAAATAAACAAGAGGTTCATTCATTCATAAATCCATAAGATCTTACCTTCATGCTGTGGAAACACAAACCGAAAGACTGAAAGGGGGCGGAGCTACAGAAGCCAGATAAGATAAATATTTCACATCGGCTTGACCGTGCCTGTGTTGCAGTATTAACACCAAACAGTCGGGCAGCAGTGATAGAGCCCATCTGTCTCTCTCTCTCTCTCTCGCTCTCTCTCTATACCTGCTTTCTCAGAGTAATTGGTCCATAACCCCTCTTTTCACACATATCCCCAGCATAGCAGGATAGCAGACAACAGACACCGCACGTACACACACTCAAACACACACACATACCCACACTCAAACACCCACACATACCCACACTTAAACACACGCACATACCCACACTCAAACACACGCACATACCCACACTCAAACACACGCACATACCCACACTCAAACACACGCACATACACACACTCAAACACACGCACATACACACACTCAAACACACGCACATACCCACACTCAAACACACGCACATACACACACTCAAACACACGCACATACACACACTCAAACACACGCACATACACACACTCAAACACACGCACATACACACACTCAAACACAGACACTTCCCTTCGCCAAAAATAGCATTCCAGTGAGGATTTTCCGCGTGATCCTGCACCACACTGGATGTGACGGAGTGTGAGCCAAAGCGCTCCGTCTCTCATTCTCGCCGTCTTCTGTTTACTCTCGCTCGCAGCGTACCATCATTTCCATCATTCACACTCGCTTTTTCTCTCCTCTGCCACTCTCCTTCCCAATTTAGCCAACATCCCGTCTCCTGTGCATCACCTCTCTTGCACAGTTCACGTTCTCTTTCTTTACCTTTTGACGTGTATTAAAGTCTCCTGCTGAGCAAGGTCAGGCGGGAGAGACTCGTGCCCTGGCCTGGACGCTCGGATCGTGTAAGGGCTGTTCGGCTAATTGGATTCAGTCAAAGCAGTTATGAGAATTGATTGAACCTACAACGCCACGCTCACTGAATTTACGCCACCCACTGGATTCTTTCATGCTGCTTTCTCATCGCCTCTGCAACAAGGACATTCGTAGTGATAATTGTGTGAATGTGTCATGTCCAATACACGTAAATATATATATAAATGCTAGAAGGGTCACTGGTGATCCGGCAATAAGGGCTTTATGTGTGGCATGAAAGGACAACTCCAAGCCCAGTACAGAATTAACAAGCTCCAATATAAGCAGGTTTGTTTCTTGTGGTCAGAAAGTTCAAGGTGTTTAAGAACATGTCAGACGTTTACTAGATTAACCTCCTGAGTCAGACGTCTCGCCCACCGACTGATGAACATGGCACACTTAACTGGAAACACTTCAGAATTTGGGAAGTCGTCATCTGATTGGTTGAATTCTACAGGATGTCAGGGAGACGTGTGTGTTGCGTTCTTTAATGGTTCGTCTGGAAACAAAGCCAACTAAACGCTGTTTTTTCAAAAGTATGTAAAGTTTGAGGCTTTGCACAATGTTCTTGAATGAATGATTTATTGGATGCACGCCGGTCTGTTATCGTAGGGACATCAACTTTACATTCTCACACCCCTAAACATGACGCAGAACAAAACCAACTGTGATTGGTTGCCTTACGTGTCAGTCAGACGGCCTCTGTGCGGTCCATAGCCAATGAAAGCTACGATGGTCAGTCTGAAGGTCTGAGACTATCACCCAGTCTACTGAGGTCGACCAGTATGGTTCGTAATATTTAGCAAAGTACAAAAGTGTCATGAACGGATATGGCCACACGATTACAGACATCAAGCTGCTGGCTCAGGACCAAATCACAGTGGTAGAGGATTGAAAGATGTGGTGGTATCAGTTAAACCAGTTAAACTACACGTGTAATTAGACATTGTTAGAAAGATGTTGTTGTGTTGTGACGGGGACACTATACTGACAAAGAGCACCGTCCTTCGGATGAGACGTTAAACCGAGGTCCTGACTCTCTGTGGTCAAAAAAAATCCCAGGATGTCTTTCGAAAGAGTAGGGGTGTAACCCCGGCATCCTGGCCAAATTTGCCCAGTGGCCTCTGTCCATCATGGCCTCCTAATCATCCCCATATATATATATATATATATACTAATTGGCTTCATCACTGTCTCCTCTCCACCAGTAAGCTGGTGTGTGGTGGGCGTTCTGGCGCAATATGGCTGCCGTCGCATCATCCAGGTGATGCTGCACATTGGTGGTGGTTGAGGAGATTCCCCCTTCTATGTAAAGCTCTTTGAGTGCCGAGAAAAGCGCTATATAAATGTAATGAATTATTATTATTATTATTATTATTATTTTCACTGTTTGTCTTCTCGTGCTTCGTTCCTGTTTACTTTTGTTTTCATAGCTGCCACAGTACTCTAGTTAGTCTCCATAGTGATTACTTACCCACACCTGTTCCTTGTTAGCCTCTTGTTATCCTGTGTATATGCCTTTGACACATGACTTTGGCAGTTTGATACGTGCTCTGAACCAATGATTCGAAACCAAAGATGTGTAAAGGTTTCATGAAGCCCATCACTAGGTGTCACATGGCCCACTTTTACTCCTGCAAGCAATTAGCATGCATTGATGACCACAGACACACATGCAGATGAGAGATGATGTGAACTCTTCAATGCTCCCTGCTTACTGTGCTAAAGACCACTTCTTTTGCCCCCTGAACATTTTTTTCATCTCCCATTTCCCATTTATCTATCCATCAATCTGCTTAACTCTCTCTCCCGGAGTCCCAGACTCAGTGTGTGATCGGAGAGGGTTGCTTTTATAGAGCGCAGGTCACACTGTGAAATTCTCAGTTCGCCGTGCCTCGGCGTTTGATGCTGTCCTTTGTCCTCAGGCCTCGACCATCATCTTTATGACACTGATAAAATGTGCTGGGAACATAAAGGCTTTAAAGAGGTGGAGGTGAAATAATTCTGAAACAAGAGCTGGTTCGCTCTCTTTCTTCTTCTTCTATCAGCTGCACAGTATTGTCCTCTTAAAATGTAAGAAACGTTCCATCTTTCTATTGAAGAGTCGTTCTCAAAGTATAGACAGACACACATGTGTCTTGACTTCACAGTTATGAAAAACATTGCAAGAGGCCATTATTAAAGGCATAATTTTATACAATTTTATTTAGCAACATGGAATGAATGGACTCTTTTCATTTGCTTGTTTTTGTAAATTATTTAAATTTGCAAAGTGCCTGAAAAATCGCTTGTGTCCTTCATCCGACATACCTCTTCTATGACATTTGCAGTTATTTATTTTTTTACTCATTATGTTTTCATGGGTTCAGCATTAATGCAATACCTAACAAAAAGTCAAACAAAATAATTATTTAATGATATATTTTAAAAGCATGTTTGTCACTGTTTTACGTCATAGAAAAAAAGGTACTTTCAGAGGTCAAGTTGTCCTGATTATTATTTATAATGTCAATATTTGAATAAATGTCATCAGCTTTTAAGGAAGAATTTGAACTGAACTGAATTCAATGCTTTACTTATAACTATTTCCCCGCCGTTGAGTTTTTCCGGCAATCCCTGTTTTCACAGTTATTTCAACAATCAAGTGTTGATAAAAAACTAAATCAAGCTAGAATATTTGTTTAAAAGCAGAGTCTCTGCTCTTTATTTTAATGCATGGTTTGTTCACATATTCATACAACAAAATATTCCAAAATATATGAAAGTTTTGGTGAAAATGATAAAAAATGCTGGTGCTGGATGGCAACTTTTTTAGAAAACACTGGCGGGGAAAGAGTTAAGAATCACATAGAATTCAAGCATCATGAATTGATGGTGTCTGTTTTGTATGTTTTGTTTGCACTGGTCAGGTGTAAGGGTGAACCTTTAGGTTTTACCTACAAATATTATGATATAAATCTCAACAATACTTACCAATTCTCATGAGATTGAGTTGCACGACTTACTGTCAGAATTGGACTGAGTGATTCTTGCCTGCAAAAATGAAAAATTTCAATCATTTTCAAAAAATGAACTCGCCCTCATGTTGTTTCAAACAGTATATGGCTGTCATTCTTATATGCAAAATAATAATAAAACTGTTTTTGTCCATTCTATTAAACTCAGTGGCCTCCAAACAACATTGCTCTTCATTGACTTTTGAAAAAACATATGCTTTCCTTTTGCGTTGAATTTGTATTTTTTGGTAAATTATCGCTTTAACCTCTTTGGTTCTAAGATCAGAACCAGAATCATTTCATATCTTTCTAACCGTTTCACTAATGCTTCAATGTCCTTTGTCTCTCTCTGTCCATCTCTGTGTCCCAGTCCACCGCTGCCACCTTGTCACTGGCCTTCATTCAGCTTGACTATTCTTCCTGTCCTTTCCATTCAACCAGAAGATATTTTCAAATCAATCGTCGCTTGTGCATTTTCACATCGTACATGGCTGGGATCAAGGGACGTGAACAATATTGTATGGTGGAACTTCACGAGCTCTTAAAGTGAGTGTCATGTTGGAGAACGCAGTGACAGCTCTTCATTTTCACTAGAGTGTCCCACTTGAGATTTACGTCGGCTACTCCAGAAGCCTCGAGTCATCCAGCGTTCAAGAGTCTGCCTCTCTCTTTATTTAGAAGGATTCATTATTGCTAAAGCCATGCATGCATGTTCTGCTATTGGATTTGCACTGATGGTCTTCCACAGGAGATTGATTTAGCATGTGCTGGATCATTACAGCTCCGAACATCAGACACGCTTCGAGATGCATGCTCAGGATGAAGATTTGCAAAATGGGAATTGGCCTAATTTTGCTATACATGAGTTGGTTTGTGTTTCTCCGAACTTTTACAGTAGTTTCTGTGATCCCGTAGGGTGTTGTTTTCCCGCCTTATGTAGACAGATCTACTGACAGATCCTCTTGCTTTTTCATGGAGAGCATGAACAGGAAATGTAGAAAAAAAAAAATCCATCAAGGTTTACACAAAATGTTTATTTCATGGTATAACTTTGAATGGCACAAATTGCTTTGATGATGTTCCACGTTAGTGCATTCATACATACATCAAAGTTTCCCAGGGTACTGCTTCATTTATGATACTGATAATATAAAGAAGGCTTCGGGGCATGTTTGCCAGTGAAGGTGTCTAGTTTTCAAGGCCCCGGCTCGTCTTTTGAAGATTATTAACTTTTGGCAAATGTTCTGCAAGCGGACTGGATCACTCCAGGAGGTCAATATACGCTGGTTTATCTGACAGAAAATCTCTCATGAACGCCCACCGCTACACACACCCGGTCGGTCAGGTTGCAAACTATAGATTGATTTCATTGAAATGATCACAGAGTCACAGAGTTGTTTTTCTCGATTGTATCCGTTGTTTGGTCGAGGGCTTTATTCATGACCGTTAAGAAAGACCTGACCTAAATCTTTTAATGTTTTGTCTAGATTATTGTGCTCTGGACTATATGCTGATGTTTGAGTATTTACAACTCAAATGACGTCTGGATATCCTTGATAACTTATTAAAAGTTTTAATATTAATGTTTCTAGCTATCTATTTCTTATAGCTGCATATATTGAGTGTGTTCTGTGTTTGTCTTGAGTTTTGGACTGTTCCCTTTTTTGCATTTGATATTTTCTCTTTTAGGATATGATTCTTATTTACACAACAGATTAACAGAATGTTCTCAAAGTTATGAACAAACATTCTTCCAGTAACTTCAACAGTTGTCCTGTTCGGAGGTCATGGTCTTTGTACATCAGCACAACATTGTTATTTACACATTGTCCATGAAACTTTTTAAATGAAATATTTTAGATGGACGTTCATCTAACGTTTTTAAATGTTATTACTTGTTTCAAAATGTTCAGAAAGTAACATTCCCATTATGTTTGCAGAATAAATGTTTCCTTGATTGAACTTTCCGAGAACATTCAGAAACAACGTTCTCATAACTTAATGGGAATATTAGCAAAACGTTCTTGTATATTTGGGTTGGCTGGGTCAAAATAAAGATGTCATTGCAGATCTAAATCCACCCAGTGCCTCAACAGTTACACGTACTGAGTTTGACATGTTGTATCTGATCACTGGTCTCTCTCATGCTAGAGTTTCATTTGAGAGTTTTCTGAATACATCGGATCTGTCCATTGGCAGTATTTTGATATCAGTCGCTGGAATCAAGCCGTAAACGCAAAGGCGACACTGGATTCCTGACTCAAACGGCACATAATTCACCCGTCAAAATATACTAACCAGATCCAACCTCAACACAGAGGCACTTTCCATTTTGTTCCTCGATTATGTTCGCTTACCTCTCTCTTTCTCTTTATTCTGTTGTCTGGGTCTTTCTAGAATTTAATGCAAAATGAAAGGCCTGCTTGAAGGGCTGTATCAAGGAGATGGCACAAAAGATGTGTGAACAGAAAGAGCGAGAGCAAAAGAGTGGAAGAACTCTGACTCTAATGGAAACCCAGTTGGGAGCTCAGTGTTTCATCTTTACACCAACTAAAATCTGAAACACGGTGTATATATACAGCACTGTGATCGATACAAGCTTTAGTTAACAAAGAAAACAGCAGATGTCTATCTCGGTCGAACAAACCGCAGGTGTAACATTAATGCTTGAGTTTCTGTTTACCTCAAGTTTGAGTTTCCTGGTGTTTTGCACAATAACTCAACCAGCTGTGCACACACACACACACTTGATATCTGCTTTTGTGCCAAATGGTCATGAAAAACTAAACGCATTTATCTGAGAAGATAGCATTGGTTGTTTTTGATTGTAAGAGAAAATTAATTATTTTGGGGATTATGCAAGAGTTTGGTTTATGGAAAGATGTTAAATCCTTTAATAACATCTCGAAAGTTATTAGAAATGAAAAGTTTCGCAAATTCAAATGGCTCTGTATTTATTTATGCATTAAACTACAGATATAAGCTCTGTTTATTTGTCTGAATGCATCCCAGGACTGAATGAACCCAAGGTCATGTGTTTGAATGCATAAAAAACTCAAAGCAATGTAAGCTGCTTTGGATAAAAGCGTCTGCATAAATGTATTCTGTAAGCTTGTAAAACCATGTATAATATATTAGTGCACTTCGTTGTATGCAGTAGTGAATTGCAGAGTGTGTTTGTGAGAACCTTTTGATTATTTTAACTCCATTAAAGAGAAATACAACTAACGGTATCAGACAGAAACCCTTCCACCTCCAATCCCACACGCGGACATACTTTATTTATGTGTAATGTTGCTAGTATGCACTTGTTTTCAGAGAATATATCTATATGTTTTGTAAGTTTACTATGCGTTTACCCCACTAAAACATATTTATGAATCGACAAATATGTATTGAGGTTTTAAAGGGATATAGTTTGCCCAAAACATAAATGAAAATTGTCATTGTTTACGTACATTTATCTCCTTACAAACCTGTTTGATTTTCTTTATTCTTTGCAACACAAAATAAGATATTTTGAAGAATGATAGTCACAAAAAAAAAAAAAAAAACATTATTTTTATTTATTTTTATGTTTGATAGAAGAAACAAAGTCATTTATGTTTGGAAACACATGAGAGTGAAAATATGATGAAGGGATTTAACAGTCCGGATGAACTTTCTCTTTAAAACAAGCAAATCGGCTAAGAAAAAAATGGAAACAAAAAAAAAGGAAGACAAAAAAATATATATATGTATATATATATATATATATATGTAAGATGAGGACACATCACACAGCCTGCTCATGTTAGCATCATCCAAGCTTTAAATAAGTGAAAAGAGATGCTAAAATATGTCAGCGCATGATTAGCTGCGCAGACGTCAGAACATGATATTGTAATCATTTTCACCTTTTGAAGCCTATTCATTTTTCTGTCCTATGATAATTTAGTTAGGTGTGTTTAGTTAATGGTACTTGCGTTGTTGTTTTCTCCCCTCGTGATCTTTCATTTTTGAGTTGCACCAGTTGAGAGCCGCGGATCATTATACTGTCAGATATTTGATAAAGAGCAAACCAGTGAGTCTGTTATGGACCTTTCCTTGTGTTTGATGACTTAATTACTCATTTAAAAAGTGATCTCTGAGGAGAGGTCACTGTATAAAAGGGTTTGGAGTGATTGCATGTTTATTATAATGCACTGTGATTTAATCAGTGATGTGGGTTTGTGTGATTGTGGTCAGATGCAACTTTCAAACTGTAACTTGTACTCTCGCTAGCCTGACTTCGTCAGAGAAGAATTTAAGAATTCGCGGAGTACTTACAAGCACGAATAGCATTTTTGAGAGAAATACAAAAGTATAACGAACAAGTTCTCCGTTTAGGATTAGATCTCGACAATAAAGCAAATAAATCTTCTCGCATTTGTCGGCCCTGTCTCAACTTTATAACACGGTTGCAACGCGGCTTGACTGATTTTTAAAAATGTAAAGACGCTGAAAGAGAGCCGGCTGAAGAAGCGTGTTCATCTGAGGCTTCAGAGAACAGAGATCGTGAGCGCATCCCTTCCATTGGTTTTCATTGCGTCCCATCTTCTAAGCCACCATCGGAGCAGCTGATAAATTAAACTTTTGCCGAATCCCGTAGGAAGGACCGCCGGCAAACACATCTTTCCGAACGACAAATGCCTTGATTGCGGTTCTCTGTTCGTCTTTTAAAATGAATGCGCTGTGGATTTCTTTTATAACAGACGCGATAGCGGAATCTAAACATCTCAGTTCTCCAGCTGCAGTCGTCTTCATATTTGTGGAAAACCAGTTCAACCCAGCCGCTCTCTGATGACGTGGTGATTACGTAACCGCAGATCATCTGTCCATCATCGATTAAAGCCCGCCCTGGCAATTTGATTGGCTCGGCCTTCTGGGAGCCGGCCATAATTACTCCTCAACGGATCGAGTCCAGACCGAACTTCCCGACCAAAACATGTTGTGCACCCATAGTCTCTCGCTATTTCTCCTTCTCCTCCCCATCTCTCTTCATTCGTCTCTCTCAGAGCTTGTTACTGTTGACCGAACATCTTCAGAGTCTCCGGTCACATGCCAATCAAACATGCAGGGTTTTCCTTCACATGTGTTCGAAAAGAATGGGAAAGCTTGGGAAAATGGCTGACATCATCATAGATAAGGGGTCATCACATGTACACATCCATTATTACAAGCTCATTAGCAGCAAATTAACGTTCAGAGGATCCAGATGACATGACGTGATACAGCGTGAACTGGACCGCTGAGATTATGGGTCATTTCAATTATTGACTCTGCATGAATTATAATGAACCACTAAGACAGTCGGAAGAGACCAATCATTTGTTTTGTCTTTAGGTGAGTCTCTATAATAGATTATACCATTATAATACACCTCTGTTGGGGAGGGGGGATGGGGGGGTCTTCATCCTATAGGGGTCCCTGAAGGGGGTCTTCAACATATATTGAAGAATTTTGTACTTTTCAATATATGAAAAATATAACATTCATATATGAAAAATATATTTTACAATGAGATTTATTCCTGTGATGGCAAAGCTACGGAGCCCCTAAAGGGACATGGTGGTGGAAAAACAATATATGAGTTGTTGTTTTTTTACCTTTATTTTACCAGGAAATAATCCCCGAGATTCAGAATCTCTTTTTCAAGGGAGTCCTGGCCAAGACAGCAGAATAATAGTTCCATATTAAAAGTACATATACAAACATTTAACAAAAAATAATTTTTTGGCAATTTAACATAATCTCAACATAATCACCAGCAGCTCTCAGTAACAGCACATGTGCATTTAGTGCTCAAATAGTGCTTTATCCTCATTTTAAATTGTGTTATTTTCGGGGGAAACAGTCGAATTTTAGCTGATTTTGCAATTTATACCAGGAAAAAGGTGCAAAAACTTTAAAGGCACTTTCACCGAAGACAGTTCGCGTTCGTGGGATATCATGCATGATTTGCCCATGTGATCTAAGATTACATTTCCTGGTAGTGACTTTAAGAGTCAAACGAGAGCACAAGTAAGGAGGCAGTTTACAAAGTATGGCCTTAAAAAGAAAAATATAGCAGTGCTCCAGCCTGCGATTGTGCAGAGACGGCCAACACACACTCTCATACAAGCCACAATGATGAGTACGGAAACTGGAATTAGTTACAAATCTTAGTGCTGCATGATCTACTGAATCCAGCATTTTCAAAGAAGATTTATTTGCATGCATGTATAAAATATCACCATAATCCAGCATTGACATAAATGTTGTTTGTATAAGTGTTTTTCTCGTACTAAAAGAGAAACAGCCTTTGTTTCTATAATAGAAACCCAACTTTACTCTTAGTTGTTTTGTTTTCCCCCAATAAATTCTGCTTTGCTCACAAACCTGTTGTGTTCTTTGCGAGAGAACGCAAAAGCATTGACTTATTATTTTTCCTCCCATCTCATTTTTTTTTCCAGCACCATGTCTCTCTCGTGGCTCCGTACAAAGCTGAATTTTAGAAATATTTGGTAACAAAATAAATGTCTACTGTCACTTTCGATCAATTTAATGCAGGATTAAAAGTATTAAGTAAAATCGTACTGAAGTTTAGCCGGTGAAGGAACTCCTGAATCCCTTCCACAGGTCCGGCAGTGAAGGCTTCATGCAAGGAAGTATTCTTATCGTTTATGGTCATGTGACCTAGTCACATCATTGCCATTCATTTTAAAGCTAGAAGGCAAAAAATATATATTATAGTTGTTTGGTTTTTGATATTTTACACACATTTTCTATTTCATACATTTTATATGAAGTTTAAATAGGTTTCATAGTTAAGAAATTAGTTAGATAATGTTGACTACTTGCAGTGTCCAAACATGAGATTGCAGGTTTTAAGAGAAGGAAGACACACACACACACACACACACACACACAAAATAATTAGTTTAAGCTGGTGCCTTGTAAAATGTCTAGCATCAGATGTCGTGAGACTAGTGTGTTTCTTTGTGAATGTGTTTTGTGTGCAATGTTTAGTGTTTGTTTCATAAAGGCATTTATGTTTTGTGATATGCACCTGCATCCCTCATTAGTAAACTGCTTTGGGTAAAAGCAATGAAATAAATAAATGTAAATATGGTGTCGTTACGTGTTATGTTATATAAATCACAGAAGTATGCTTGAGAAGTTTGATCGCTAACATGTTTGGGTAGAGATCTGACACACACACTTGCTGTACAAGCGTAGACAGCAGGCGTTTGGACTGGAGAAGTGCTGATGCCGATCGTACACTCGCATTGCTTCGCTCAGGTTGCCAGATTGGACTTATTTGGACGAGCGTTTCGCTTTTATTAGAATGGAAAGATTTTATACGAAGCGAATCCTTGATGTCATGCCTGAGAAGTTAAGCAATGCCATGAACGAGTGTGTGTGTGTGTGTGTGTGTGTGTGTGTGTGTGTGTGTGTGTGTGTGTGTGTTCAGCTCAGTAGCTTCGTCTGATGAAAGTTTGGCATTTTCTTAGATGTGACTCATTTGCAATCTGCAAAGCTAATGATGGGGAAGAAAACCAGGGATGTTTGAAGGAAATACGAAAAAGTCTTATTTGTTCAAACGACCAGAAAAGAATCCAGTTATATAACCAAAACTTATAGTTACGTCTTTGTTCATATGCTTACATATGAACATTATAAAATCTTGTATAATTAACCCAACATAATAATCTGTGCTGGTAGTACATCCTTCACTCTTAGAAGAAAAGGTTCTATATGCGCTTCATATTTGGAACCCCTAAAAGGGTCTATACAGAACCCAAGAAAGGGTTCTTTCTTGTCATTATAAAACCTTTTTAGCATAAAAGGTTCTTTGGAGTTGAGTAAAGAACCCTATGGTTCTATATAGAACCCCAATGAACCCTTTTTTTCTAGGAGTGTAGAACCTTTTAGGGGTTCCAAATACGAAGCGCCTATAGAACCTTTTATGGTTCTATATAGAACCTTTTCTTCTAAGAGTGTTGAAATAAAATTGTACAGTGGTCGTTATGACTGCGATTCAGTAACTCTCTACACATTAGACAGTTAAATACAAGCGTACAAGAGAGCGTTTCTTCATTTTAATTCAAAGGTCAGGAAGTCAGACGCTGATAGAAATGGCAAACGAAGTGATTTTGAAGGTTTCTCGTCTCCTCGGCTGCAATCCCTGAGGTGCTCAAAGGAGATTTTGCTTCAGCTTTTGAATTTCAAGGCTTACACAACTGCAGTCAAGCAGTGCAGATTTGCCAATGTGACCCAACAGCTCCCATTGGCTCTAATGAAAGCATATTTCCTTGGGAAAAAAGAATAATACCCCTCAATATAGGGAATATTCAAATGCACAACATTTCCCTTCACTGCCTGTCACAGATTTCTCTCATATAACGTCTAAACACTTGGTCTGCTTTTGGGTGGACTTTCTATCTTTCCTTGGATAGTTTCTTTAATATGTGAACGGCTTTCTGTGTCAAGATTGTCTTTATTCTAAACTTCTTTCTAAACATCATTAACCCTTAAATATGCACATGAATACCTCAATAAAACATATTCATTGTTATTTTCCAACATACAGTAGTTAAATCATACAATGATAAAAAAAATCCTTTAGTATAGTTTACTACATCAGAAAAAAATCTAACAAATGGGTCTGATTATGTGATGTAAACATCAAATTATATTAGGTTTACAAATCATGCACTATGGAAAAAGTGTATTGAGCTCATAACAACATACAATTATTCAATGAACCACATGCAAATGTGTCTATTAATCAATAATCTGCCCATAATCATAAATTGTGGAGTTTTGCAAATATTTTTTTTTCCCAATAAGTGTTTTGCAAACGTTGAGAATTATAACCAATCACAGACATGTCAGTCATGCACATAAATGTAATATCCAATCAAAGCATAACATCTGGTCCTTAATGAGTGATTTATAAGCAATCTGATGCACACATCTGCGTGTGCACTTCAGTCGGCGATGGCACGTGAAATTGAGATGCTGACGGAACATCACCTGACCCGAAGAAAAATGAAGCATTGGTAATTTTGGAAATATTTTGGATTTGTTGCACGCCATGCCACTCGCTTGCAGTGCGGTCGGTTTAACAGCCAGTAAAGCGAGGTGTAAATGATTATTTACTCTGCGGCAGAGACAGCGATGTGGATTTTAAGGGGAGGATTTGCAAGTCCAGAACTCGGTGAACTCACACTGAACTGCAGGACTCAAACTGTGCAGACTTGCAGTGACAGCATTGCTGAATTTAATGGTTGCGAGCGCGCTGTATATCGTCGCGTTGCTCATAATTAGAACGTGTGTTCTCCATGCGGCCCAGAGGCCCAATGTGAAGGTCACTGTTTAGATGCTGTCTTGATTTACTCATTGTTTAATTAGAGCTTTTTAAAACGATTTCAACTTTTAATCGGATTAATTAGGCTACACGATACCG